>CABEEJ010004511.1:3301-30097 GCA_901482245.1 Timema douglasi
GGGGGGGGGGGGGGGGTTAGGATTCATACAGTGTGGGATGTCACATTACAGGCGTGTTTATTTTCAAATCAAGAGTGCAGCTTATGTTGGATTTAGATAAATGCACTAGAGATTTTATTTTAGAAAATTTTATATTCCCCAATAGGGATGTGTGAAACTTCAACTTCACTTCGAAAAGAATTCCGGCTTTGCCATTTAATACTTTTTGACTCATAAAACAACTTTAAACAAAATTTAGCTTCAGTTCAGCTTCGAGAATATTACATATATTTAATTGAAGCTCGCTTCGAATTGAGAAAATGGACTTTGCATGCCTCTATTATCAATAAAAAGTGTTTATCAAATGTTTCTATTTATACTTTCAGTTAGGTTTTCTTTATAGAGATATGTTATACATATTCACATCCAATCTCCATTTCCTTTGTTTGTCCTTTGTCTCTCTCATTTGGTTTCCTCTTTTAATAAGTTATGTTGCGCGTTTCATACTCCCTTCTGACTAATTCCGATAGAATGAAACCTAGGTAGGGGGATTGAGCGATGACAATGGATTTTCTTCAAGAGCCAGCCATTATCTCTCTGTCCAGTGGCAGCAGTGTAAATTTTGAACTCTGTTTTTTTCCTTTGATATGCTTTCCATCCACCTAACCTGTACCTTCTTACAAATATAATATAATGTTTCCAGTCATTGTTTACAATAGGGAACCCTCTGCTTGCTGTTACTTAACACTACTACCACTGTGGACAGATTCTGCGATTGGTTGCCCCTGAACTCCTGTTTCCAACGGCAACCTCACGTCTGAGCTACTGAGTATTATTATTATTATTATTATTATTATTATTATTATTATTATTATTATTATTATTATTATTAGGTGCTCTGTGTTACGACAGGTCCATTCCTTTTGTCAGTGAGCTTAGACCGCCGATACGACCTGTCCTCTGCGCTCCCTCCTTCAGCTCCCTTTGCTTCAACCTTTCCTTCTATGACGTCGTACAGAAGACAGTTCCTCCCAAGAATGTAACTGATCCAGTTTGCTTTGTAAGGAAGAATCACATCCAAAATGGTTCTCTTCTCACCACTCTTCTTAGGACTTGTTCATTTGTCCCCCTGTCTGTCCCCCTGATCTTCTCACCCACTCTTCTCAGGACTTGTTCATTTGTCCCCCTGTCTGTCCACCTGATCTTCTCACCTCTCTTCTTAGAACTTGTTCATTTGTCCCTCTGTCTGTCCACCTGATCTTCTCACCTCTCTTCTTAGAACTTGTTCATTTGTCCACCTGATCTTCTCACCTCTATTCTTAGAACTTGTTCATTTGTCCCCCTGTCTGTCCACCTGATCTTCTCATGTCTTCTCTAGCACCATATTCCATATCTCTCCAAGTAATCAACCGCTTCTTAAATCCATAACAAATTCTGCTTCAGTAATATTTATGAAAACAGCAGAGATAATAGATACGAAGGTGTGTTGTTCTTCCAGCTCTGGCCCCTCGGTACCACCTTACAACTACAACGGTTTTGTGGCGTCCCTGGAGTTCGTCGACACGGTCTCGACTACAGAGCTGTCTGCGGATCCAACTGACGAAGCTACAGTTGCAGGAGTGATGAGTGGGTATAGTTTTATTTTAATGGTTTATCAGAAATCACTACAAATTAAACAACCAAGCTATTATATTTTCCAGTTACGGTTATAGCTACATCTAAATATCATATTATTCTCGATATGCACATCCGTGCAATTTTCATTGTACAATTGGCAGCACGGGCCCTTCTTAGTCGAAGGTGGTTTATTATTATTATTAGCACCGCGTCTTACTACCCGTTCGGGTTATACTAATGTGTAATGGTAGGGTGATTGTGAGATGAAATGGAAGACCTACAGTTTAACGTGGGATCCGAACCACGGTGGGAGGCCTGGCAATTCCCACACATTCACAAGATGTCTTGTCAGAGGTAGAAGGAAGGGTTTGGTAATCAGATAAAGCTGTGCCGGGACCGAGGATTGAACCCTGGCCGCCAGCACAGAAGTCCGACACCTTACCCCTGGACCACCAGGTCACCTGGTTTATGTTATCTGTTAGCTCGTGATCTCTCGATCCACCTTACATCAATTACTGTTTCACCCGCCTCGGTGGCGTAGCAACCTGATGCGCTAGTCTCGTGTCGAGTTCGACTGCCGAGGACGGGGAGATCGAGGTTCGAATCTCGGGTCGGGTAAACTGGGGTGGTGTTTTTTTTTCCTAAATAGTTTTCCACTCTTCCCTCCACACAGATGCGGATTCACATCTTCCGAATTCAACCTTCCCGATTTCTAATCCATTAACGTATAACCCGAATGGGTAGTAAGATGCGGTGCTAAATAAAAAAAAATTAATAAAAAAAAAATACTGTTTTCAGCCTGTGGTCAGACAGACCCAACATCCAGTCCCCGGCCGTTAGTTTATCAATGTGAGAGGGTAGACCTACATTTCACCAACGATAATTTTTCGGCCAGGCCGGGAATCGAACCTGGATTCCTTAACCTGGAAGGCAGACACGTTACCGACTGAACTAAGGTGTCGAATTCGGGATCTTGATCGATCACTCGTATGTAGCTGATGATTTACACACGTCCATCACAGACTCTGCCTTAAAATACGAGTGAAGAATGACCCTGGGCACGGGAAGATTCCTGGATAGCTCACTGGTTAGAGAATTGGCGTACTAAACTAAAGGTTCTAGGTTCGATTCCCCTGTCTATGTGTCCTTTCTCTGACAAGACATCTTGTGAATGTGGGGAATGCCAGGCCTCCCACCGTGGTTCGGATCCCACGTTAAACTGTAGGTCCTCCATTTACATCTCACAATCACCCTAACATCACACATTAGCGTAAGTGAGTATAACCCGAACGGGTAGTAAGACGCGGTGCTAATCATAATAATAATAATAATAATAGCAAATGTTCCAAGTGAACATAACTTCTACACTGGACGCTCCATTCAGACATGGAGGTTATGTTAGTTATTTCTCATTGTAAAGAATTTTTTTTTTTTAAAAATCTCAACATGTGATAGGATTTCTGACCATGTTGTTGTCAGGGGATGGGACGAGCGCCCCGGGCGGAGCCCCCTCGTGTCACCTGCTACTGTCCGGGGGCGAGGCCCGTTCGGGCCACTTCGACTCCCGCAGCCTCCCGTGGTCCACGTCTTGTAGCTTGGACTTCCGTGGCCGGGCGACCGACGTGGTCCATATATCACTCTTCAACTACAAGCTCAAGTATAGTGGAGACGCTCTGGCCGTACACATTCTATATAACTCGATCGAAAAAAATGTATATATTTTGGTTAGATATGGGTCAGTTCCGTATTTAAATCCTCGAATACTTAAAAAAAAAATGCTTAATTTGATAGTGAAAATATCTAAAATTGAATTGTTAAAAATGTGTTTCAAAAGTCTTAGTGTCACTGACGAGTGATATATTTGTTTGTAAACTATATTGCAACATAAACAACAAACATACCACTTTTTATGTAAATTAATTATACTAATACAATTTGGTTCTTTTTTTGTGATTTTTTTTAAAGAGTTGGGTCAAATCTACTATTTTACAGATCCGAATCTCCAATTTAAATTCTAATCCCGAATCCGATTTGGACAACAAAAAACCATGAACCTAAGAGGAAATATAAATATAATATAATATACAAAATGTTAATATTCTTTCTTATAATCCATTCATTATAACATTCATACATTCAGTTAAGTGTTAAATTACCGGTTTGGGGTCTGGTTGTTGAGTTCATACTATAGTTATAATTGGTTTAGAACCACCAATAAGGAATATTAGAGCTCTAAAACAAATTACACGTGACGAATTGAGAGTTTCTAGAAATGTCGAGGATCAAACCCAGGACCTCTGCCCACTAGTCCACACTCACAGGCCACTTGGTTGGTCAAGTTCAATTTGCAGGTTCACGCCACTGAGTATATTTTATTATTATTTAAATTGTACAATTTTTTAAAAAAATATCAGAAGGATTTGAATTTGGGTTGAGATTCGAAAGAAAATTTATGATTCTGATTCGAGAAATACAGGATTCTACTCGTCTCTCATAGAAGTTGTTTTAAGGATCTGAATCGGAACAAACATAAAGGATTACCTCTCAACTGCTGAGGGCTTTTGGGTAGGAGTGTCCTAAGCTTGGAAACTTCGACTTCGCTTCAAAACAAACATCAGCTTCGACTTCTCTTTGAAACCAATTCTGGCTTCAAAGCTTTGGCCAATAAAGATATTGGCAGTTAGAATACTCAATTTATGTTCAATTACTCTCAATATGAGTGGTTTGGTATGTTATAAATTATTATTTATGTGTAAAAAAATCTGAATTGAATGCTCGATTTATCGGATTAAAACAAAATATTACAAACAATTGTTCACTTAAACATTTTCCGAGTAGTTTTAGTGCATAAAGTAATTTATGTAACCACACTATACAACGGCACCTGACTAATTTGAACTTCCGTATTATGAAAACGTCTTTAATTCGAATTTTTCACCCGGTTCGGTGAATTTTGTATTAATATAATGTTAAAAAATCATGGATAATTCAAATTTGGTTTTGGTTAGTTCGAACTTTTTGTAAGTTGTAATGTATTGTGGAGTATTGTTTCCCTACTTCTAGATGCGTCGCCGTGTTGTTCTGTTTTTGGAAAAAAAGGGGAGACGACGTTGGAATGCGGTCAGTGCCCTTCTATATGCCCCTCCCCCTCTCCCCGCTCACCCATACGTTTTTATTTACACGTACAGTTCTGTACTCCGTTAGTCAAGGTTGAACCTCTCGAGCGATTACGTGTGCTGTTATTAGTGATTCGGTCGTAGTGATATTCTTGTGACGTGCGATTTTATTTTATTTACACGTACAAGTCTGTACTCCTTTAGTCAAGGTCAAACCTCTAGAGTGGTTACGTGCGCTGTTATTATTGATTCGGTCGTAGCGATATTCTTGTGACATGCGATTTTATTTTATTTACACGTACAGTTCTGTACTCCGTTAGTCAAGGTCGAACCTCTCAAGGTGTTACGTGCGCTGTTCTTAGTGATTAGGTCGTGGTGATATTCTTGTGACGTGCGAGTTTATTTTACTTACACGTACAGTTCTGTACTCCGTTAGTCAAGGTAGAACCTCTAGAGTGGCTACATGCGTTGTTCTTAAGTGATTGGGTCGTAGCGATATTCTTGTGACGTGCGATTTTATTTTATTTACACGTACAGTTCTGTACCCCGTTAGTCAAGGTCGAACCTCTCGAGTGGTTACGTGCACTGTTCTTAAGTGATTAGGTCGTAGCGATATTCTTGTTATGTGCGAGTTTATTTTGTTTATACGTACAGTTCTGTAACCCGTTAGTCAAGGTCGAAACTCTCAAGCGGTTACGTGCGCAAATAATAAAAAATATTCGAACTTCGGTTCGACTTCAAGTATATCTCTTATACTCGATTCGAGTTCGCTTCGAATATTAAAAAAAGTGGACTTGACCCGCCCCTACTAATTACAGTCCTAGTTCCCGAGTAGTCCAGAGGGAATGTAACCCTAGTGTGTTGTGTGTTGCGCAGTCTGCCGTCGTGCCACTCTGCGCTCGAAGTGTTTGACGGGGCAGCAGGAAACACCTCCAAGGCCGTCAGGCTCATCTGTAGCCCCGTCATCAGACACGCTCAGGACTCGAGCGGCAGGTGGGTTGCGAACCAGGAAAAAATAACAAAATGAGATCTAGTGTCATCGGCGAACTGAGAGGCATCAAACCTTTTTTTCTGGGGTCATGAGGAGGTTGGGGTTCGAACCCCAGCCATGTACACTGAGGGTGTTTTCTCCTAAACAATTTTACACTTTCTTAACAAACAAATTTTGGATAGATTTCTTATAAATTCTATCTTTCTAGCTCTTACCCCATAACAAGAGTATAAGAAACCATTTTACATCCATTACGGTTGCCATCTTGTGTCTTTTTTTTTTATTCAAGCCATATATTCTCCACTACCGGCTTTCTGGGCCTTTTAATATAACTTAACACTAGGACAGGTACAACATCCATTCCCCCCGGCCGTTAATTTATCACTGTGGAAGGGTAAACCCACATTCTACCAATGGTACATTTCTTGGCCGTACCGAGTACAATCAGCTCAGTAGACAGGCACACTACTGATCGAGCTAAGCTGTTGGATCACAAGAAACCAACTAAAGGTTTCATATATTCATAAGCCCAACTGTGTATATTTTTTAAGCTGCCGCTTTTGACAGGGAGAGTCAATGTTGGCTACCTCATGTTTATTTCTGTTTATCTTTCAATAAGTTATTCTTGTGAATGTTGTGCTGGTTGCGTCGACAGGTTCCTGGAACAGCTGTCGTTTGTTTCGTCCGGGAGGCTCATGACCCTGCTTCTTAGGAGGTCCACAGCCCCAAGTGCCCCGGCGGACGAAGAGTTTGTTGACGGAGCCTATCGCTTTCATGACGGTAGGGCCAATCGTCAACAGGTTCAGGATATCTCATACCAGTTGTGTTGCTTTACTAGGTTAAGTTAGTATGTTGGTCAATGTTTATGTCCCATCTTAATATGTTATGTCTCTTAATTTGACTTTTCTTATCGTTTAAAATTAAAATGTGAAACTTTCCTTATTAGTTGCCCTAATTATTTCTTTAAACACCAACAAATCTTTAATTTTAATACTCCTCAATGCATTAAAATTATTTTATTTATTTATCGTCATTTCAATACATTTAAGTCTTGCTTAAAAACACACCAGAATAGCGGGTTCTTCTATATGACGGGCATATTAAATTTCTTTGGCTAAATTATCATTATTATTATCTCCGCGTCTTACTACCCGTTCGGGTTGTACGCACTTACACTAATGTGTGATGGTAGGGTTATTGTGAGATGAAATGGAGGACCTACAGTTTAACGTGGGATCCAAACCACGGTGGAAGCCTGGCATTCCCCACATTCACAAGATGTCTTGTCAGAGGTGAAGGAAGGAATTGGTAATCAGATAAATCTGTGTCGGGACCGAGGATTGAACACTGGACCCCCAGTACAGAAGTCCGACATTTTACCCTTAGACCACCAGGTCGCCTGTAAGCAGGTTGATTATGACTAATCATTAAATACTAAATACGTTCCGGCACCGCTTTTATTGGAAAAAATAATTTATTTTTAGTAAAGTCTTATACTATGCAATTCTGAGTTAACTAATTGATTGTATACCAATATTATGTTAAAACTTTTTTTTTTAATTCTATTAATCAATAAATTCTGATGAAATTTACTGTGATCTATTTAAATTCTTGGAATTCTAGGGAAATTACACTAAGTAAGTTTCTGCCTTAGTAAGTGTTAAAAAAACAACTCCAAATAGCTTCTAGAGGCATTTATGTTTGTCAAATTTTTTCTCCTACGGCAGTTGGGGTCTGTGCCCCTCGAAACCCCCGCCCCCCCTCTTCAACTTCTAGGTGGCTACAGCCTCGCGTTTTACATTTACGATCCTCTTCCTTTTCCATCCTCAATACATGGCCATACCATCATATTATATTAGCTATTGGAAGGACAGGGTTCGAATCTTTACTAAATCTATTTGGGGTGGTTTTCCCTAATTGGTTTTACACTTAACCCCTCGCATCACTAACAGATTATTATAATTAGTACATGTGTGTACAACCCAAAGGGGTATTTAGTGGCGGTGATTTAAAAAAAATGAATCAAGGGTGCCAAAGTGTTAAATTTGATAACTTTTGACCTAGGTATTTTTTTAAAGATCTCTCCCTAGATAAAAAGAAAAGGTTGGGGCAACAAAGGAGCAAATAAATATAAGAAATATGGTGTCGTTGTTATTATCTGACCCCCCTTCGTGCCACCAGAACATGTCGAGGGGACACTCCGACCCTCCACGCTCTGCGACGCAGACCACTACGGCCTGAGCAGTCCCCCGGAGGGGTCCATTACGGACCCTGGTTCCCGGCCCCTCTTCTGGAACGTCGAGGGCCCCTTGCGGTGCGTGGAGCGCTTCGTGCCCTTCGCCAACCAGAGCGTGACGCTGACGGTGACACGACTGCTGAGGCAGAGCTCCGGGCCCGAGTGCCACACGCAGTGCGGGGACGGGGGGTGCCGGTGCGCGGTGGGCGGGGCCCTGCCCCTGCATCAGATGGACCACCTGCTGATACTGGCGCACTCTGGGCAGACGCTCGCTTGTCTCTGCGGGGACTTCCAGGTAGCACCCCGCATGGTCACCCTGTCGAGATGACATCTTGTTTGTCTGCTGGTGTAGCAAACCTAAACACAAGAATATTTATTATTATTATTACTATTTCTATAGCAACCAAGATCCCGCCGTGCCATTAGTGATGAAAGTGCTAACATATGTGGATAGAGGGTGTCATGTGGTCGAATCTTGGCCGGGTGTATTAAAGGTGATTTTTCTAAAATCGTTTTCCACACAAATGTGGATACACTTCCTATAAATATAACCCTTCCAATCTATAAAACCATTGCCGTAATTAGTACATAACACATACCCAAACAGGTGGTAAGACGTGGTGATTATTTTAAAAAAATATCCTTCTGTAACCACACGGCCTCAACTGGAACGTATATTTGTGTAAATATTGTATATTGTGAGTGGCGACTGACATAACGAATGTTACGAGGGTGTTATGATGATTCAATAAACGAATTAACTATAGGAGCTGACCCAAAAGTTGTAAGAAACAAGGCCGGCGGCCCAGTTAAAATGGGAGGTTTTGGAGCCTCTCCCGGCTGACTACAGAAGACTATAATCTAGGTCACAGGGCCACGAGAGTTAAGTCGCCAGGTTCATCAAGTACCTTTGTCGGGGCTTCCGCTAGAGCCCGGGGAACCAGGTTCGATGATCGTGAAGGGACCGCCTTACAGTCAGACGGACCATTGGGTAGACCGTATAATACCTTGTTTGGTCACGTGCTTCTCTATATTCACTAAGTTCTTCACTTTTTACTTCACTTTTTAACATCACATTTGTAATATTTATACTAGTATTAATAAAAGCCAAGTCTAACGTCATTCACGAACCCACACAAGTAATCATATCATCAACCCCCCCTCCCCTTTCGATCCTCGGCCAAGAACATCCTGCTGACAGATCCCCGGGCCCACACTTTGAACATACAGTATTTACAATAATCGGGGTTCAAGGGTAAATTTAAGATTCAAACTTTATAAATAGTGGATTCAGCCCAACTCCAGATCGTATTTCATGAACTACATCCACTGATATAATCGGTCACTTCAGAAAGTGCATGTTAAATATAACAAATAGATAAAAGTGAATATTCCCGCGTCTTAACTAGCCAATTGGGTTATGTACCTTAGGGCATTCATGGCACGAGGGGTGGTATCTGGTATACCATACCATACCATACCATTTTATGACCGGGAAGACCAGGTCCGTGAAGCTTTCGGTCACTAACCAGTGGTGTAATACCATGTTTCAGGGGAGACCAGGTCCGTGAAGCTTTCGGTCACTAACCAGTGGTGTAATACCATGTTTCAGGGGAGACAAGGTCCGTGAAGCTGTCGGTCACTAGCCAGTGGTGTAATACCATGTTTCAGGGGAGACCAGGTCCATGAAGCTGTCGGTCACTAGCCAGTGATGTAATACTAAGTTTCAGGAGAGACCAGGTCCGTGAAGCTGTCGGTCACTAGCCAGTGATGTAATACTAAGTTTCAGGGGAGACCAGGTCCGTGAAGCTGTCGGTCACTAGCCAGTGATGTAATACTATGTTTCAGGGGAGACCAGGTCCGTGAAGCTGTCGGTCACTAACCAGTGGTGTAATACCATGTTTCAGGGGAGACCAGGTCCGTGAAGCTGTCGGTCACTAGCCAGTGATGTAATACTATGTTTCAGGGGAGACAAGGTCCGTGAAGCTGTCGGTCACTAGCCAGTGGTGTAATACCATGTTTCAGGGGAGACCAGGTCCGTGAAGCTGTCGGTCACTAGCCAGTGATGTAATACTAAGTTTCAGGGGAGACCAGGTCCGTGAAGCTGTCGGTCACTAGCCAGTGATGTAATACTAAGTTTCAGGGGAGACCAGGTCCGTGAAGCTGTCGGTCAATGCTCTAAAGCTGAACCACTTCTATCACCTGGACTGCTCATGGCTTCTAAACGCTAAGATGGAGGGACAGCTTTCGTTGGAAATGGAGACCAATCAGAATCGTGAGTTGAGAACTGTGGATTCAATTCAAATATTCTATAGATAGATTCGTTCTAATGTCCAACTCCCCGGGAGGGAGGCGTGAGATGATCTATAAGACATCTACAATACTAGAGCACCTGATTGGCGGTAAATAAAATGATTGGATTTTGTGAACTAAAAAGTAGAGGTGTGCCGATTCAGTAAAACTGATTATCGATTGTTTAAAATAATTGTTCATGCTATGATTATTTGCACTGGTTAGTCCTGATTATCGATTATTTATTAATCCCTATTGGGAAATTACCTAGGAGAATGATAACAGTTAAATTAATACAAAATGATTTTATGGGTAAAAAAGATATTTTATGCTGAACCGGTGAAAGTTGGAAATAGATTGATAGTTTTATCAACGGTATGGACTTATATTTATTTATCTGGCTATGTAATTTTTTCCCGCAGCCCAGATTCAATGTGTATATAAGTGGGTTTTTGCGATTTTGATCATTACCAAAAAAAACAAATTAATCGGCATTAGAATCGCCGATTATGATAAATTGCCGATGCACTAATAATCGCTCGATAACGCTTTATCGTTATCCACATCGCTACATCCCTCGTCAAAAGTCAAACTTTGGTATTAAAAGGTCTGTAAATAAAACACATTTTTCACCTAAAAATTGTCAACAACAACAAAATTACTCAAACTAAAGTGTCAATTGATAGTGATGGAAAAATTTACAGCTAAATTTTAAATTCTTGAATCTGTTACATTAATAAAATGAAAGGTTTGTCTGTTATGATCTTTGCCTATTATCTACCGCAGGGAGAGGTCTGACGTTTTTTCATTAGTAGCCCCTTATATACCTCGAAATTAATCCCCTCTCATTTTCATCCAATTTAATTTATAATTTCGGCAACTCCTGCTCGTCCTGACCAGATATGAACCTCTGTTTCCTTACGAATATCATCTCAGACTTATTATGTGTTGTTAGGTCCGTGCACGGCGTGGAACCTGAGCGTGCTCTACCACGAGTTCGACACGTCAGATGAGACGGGGGGATCTCACACATACCTTCTGTCCCAGGGACATCGTCAAGAGCTACTCTTTGCCTTGGTGACTCGGCACGGTGCTGCTGCGGTGGGTAGACCATGTACTACTCTCTCTCCTAAATCAGAAGAACAGTTTCAAATACTTGAACAAGACCTGTTTTTAATATATATATATATATATATATAATATGACTGAAATTCAACTTGAAATATTTGTTTTTTTAAACATTTTACTATTATCATTCAAAATCAAATAAAAGTATAATGCTTTCGTTCTGACTCAGCTAAAAGTGAGAAATAGTCTACCCTTAAAATAAATGATTCAAGGATGTCAAATTCGATTCCTATATACCTTGTCAACCTTTATTCTTAGTGGTATCGTAATAATCTATAATATACCACGCTATTTAATATATATTGTCTTTGCTCTGGTATACAACAAAACATAAAATAAAAATGGGTTTATTTCCGATGTTAAACTTTTTTCTTCTTTCCGTTTCACTTCTCACCACCAATAAACTGTAGATCTACTTAACATGATATTTGTGTTCTAGCAACGCAGATCAAACTAGGCCATATGAAGTTGTTTTTTTACACTTTTTTAACTGTTATTTTTGCATTATGTTATATAAATAAATAAATCAAAATCATAAAATTGAGATTAACATTAGATAATCAATATCTTGAATCAGAATTGTGATATCTCTAAAGTTATTAAAATACTGTTTCATTATTTTCCCCTCCGACAGGTTGCGCGCCATGACAAGGACGCTACCCGAATACGTCCTCAGGTGGCGCTCACAATCTGTGTTTGCCAACACTCAAGTGTCCGGCCCCATGACCGCTGCGGAGCAGAGCGCTGCCTGTTACATCGCCTGCGCGACTTACAAGTTCCTCTCCGTCCTCAGTTTACTCGTCTTGGTTGTCAACTGCTGATAAAGTTTCGTGATGGACACGCGTCACCATTTCGTTGGTTCCTAGCTGGCCAAGCCCTCAAATATCAAAAACGAGTCAATAAATTGTTTCACGATAAGAGTGCGCGAAGCTTTGAATCTTTGATTTAAGCTCAAAATATATTTTGGCTTCGACGATTATGAAGCTAATCCAATAAAAAATATCGGCGGCTAAAATACTTTTCTTTAGCAGAGCTTCCTACTACCCTTTGTGGTTACACTCTTGTGTACTAATTATGTAACGGGTTTAGGGATAAGGAGGGTTAAATTTAGAGGAAATGTACTCGCATCTGTGTGTAGAGATACAGATTAAATGAGAAATCATTTAAGAAAAAAGATGATCAAATGGTCTAGAGGCGAGGTGTCAGAATTCTGTGTTGAGAGGCCGGGGTTCAATCCTCGGTTCAGGCACAGATTTATTTGATCGCCAAACCCTTCCTTCACCTCTGACAAGACGTGTATTACTCACAACTTGTGAATGTGGGGAATGCCAGGCCTTCCACCGTGGTTCGGATCCCACGTTATACTGTAGGTCCTCCATTTCATCTCACAATCATCCTACCATTAGGCTACACATTAGCGTGAGTGCGTATAGCCCGAACGGGTAGTAAGATAATAATAATAATTTAAGAAAAACCACACCCAATTCACCCGACCAGGATCTACACACTTATACCTTGATTTTCGTTGTAAGAACAGTAGAGAAAATCAAAACATATTTATTTGAGGCCAACATTGATAACATTTTCTTATATTATTTGTGTTATTTGATAGGTATTGATAATATTTATCAAAAGTAACATCTGCAGATGACATAACTTCATGTATGAATATATTAACATTGTTTTAGTAACTTTTGTAACTAACTTCTACTGTTCTTCCTACCAAAATCATACTATAGATCACATAGGCGGAGAAATAAGATACAAACCTCACCAAAAAAAATAGGCCTAAGAATTGATATGGGCTTGCAGTACCACGATTATAACCAGACATTTCGAAACTGTTGGTAGTGGGGGAAAGTGTGAGAAACCAAAACATTCTTGATCTTTTTGCCCGAGATTTCTGGCATTAGTTTCACTCGTCAAATTGTTGGTGGTGAAGTCGAAAGCTCAATGAAATTTGGGGATATATATTTTGATTTTGAGTCTAGTCAAGTGACTTGAAATGTTGAGGTTTGCAAGAAGGTACGATGAATCAATGGTTACCGATAGAGAATTGTTTTTAGTTAATGATTGACAATATTAATAAATAATGGTGTTAAGTTTAAATTGTAACAAGCTTTATTCCATCCCATTCCCAAATTTCTAGTTGACCCAGTAAGAGGACAAATAATTTCACTCAAAGGTGAGTTAAATCGATGATCCAGGCCCAAGAAGAGATTAATTTACATCTTTGCTTAGTTTAGATAAAATGAACAGCCCAGTATTTTGCAACATCAAGGGGGGTAACTGTATTAAAAATGGAGGAACATATTTTAAGATAATCTGTTTAGAAGGTGGGTGCTCTAAATGTGCTCAACAGGAAGGTAACTGTATTAAACATGGAGGAACATATTTTAAGATAATCTGTTTAGAAGGTGGGTGCTCTAAATGTGCTCAACAGAAAGATAACTGTATTAAACATGGAGGAACATATTTTAAGATAATCTGTTTAGAAAATGGGTGCTTTAAACAGACCATTAAAGGGTGTAAATGTATTATTAATCGAGGAACTAATTATAAGTAAATATATAAAAAAGAAGTTTGCTCTAAATAGGCGCATTGGGAAGATAATTGTATTAAAGATTAACAAAATCTTCAAATTGTTTCAATTTGTCTTTCTCAAATTTCTGATTAGTAATTTAAATAAATTTAAATTGTTTGTCACTGCTTTAATTGTCCTTCCAAGATGTTTGCCATTGCTTCCATTGTCCCAAACTAGCTGACGTTCATCGCAACCGTTGAACAAGTGTCGAGTTTCAAACCTGCTCCAAACATGTATACCAATTTCTAAGAAATAGCACTCTCCTTCAGCATAAAATCCACACCGTTTGAAAAAAGAGGCGCCAAAGCCAAAATAGGCAAAAACCAACTTAACAGGTAATTCTAGTAATGATAAAATTAACATATTGTATTCATATTCTCATGAAATCCATATATATATCAACTGCCTCTGTTTTACGATCAAGAAAAATAAAAGGAACAATGCTATCCTTACTTTTATGCTATACTATAGTAGAACCAAGCAATGTAGCATATGTACTTTGACTGATTACGCGATGATTCCATTTTAAAACTTACACCATAGTAGAACCAATATAGATAAGATATTACCCTTAGACATAATTCTATGACCCTATCTTATAAGTATTTTCTAATGGAACCAAGGAATGTAGCAATATTAACTTGACTAATTATACTATGACCCGTTCTTATAATCCATAATGTAATAATGTACGGTAATCTTCCTGCCTCATGTGCTAAATGATGGGTACATATTTCTCAATAAACACAAACATGTTTTTCCAACTAGCACTCAGATATCCACACCCTCATCGCTGGATATTAGTACTAAATGTAATTCTAATATATGAATAAAAACAGCCAGATTTTGATAGCTTTATAGCTATACCTTTCCTTATATCAAATGTAGTATCACATCCTCTATATTCTACTTTTATTATTGTTATCATGTTAACTAAGGATATCCTGTATGATAATTAAAAAACATCAGGGATGTATGATAAATAACTCCATTTTGAATCAATGTTTATTTAATTGAATATAATCTTACTATAGCTTACTGTCAGAAGGGTGGTAAATGTAGGAAATATGAAGGGAAATATATCAAAAAGATATGTGTGGAAGAATGGTGCACCAAACCTAAGATGGGTGGTAAATGTTCTTAACATGGAGGTACAAAAAAAACATGTAAAGAAGAAGGTTGTTCTAAATGCTATAAGAATGGTGGAACATGTATTAAACATGGAGGGCAATATAATATTAAGAGATGTTGAGTAGAAGGGTGCTCTAAACAGGCAGTGAGGGTTGGTAAATGTTGGGAACATGGAGGGAATTATGATATTAAGCCATGTGAAGAAGTATAGTGCTCTAAATGGGCTCAGAAGTGTGGTAAATGTATTAATCATGAAGGGCAAAATTATATTAAGATATGTGTTGGAGAAGGGTGCATTAAACAGGCAGTGAGAGTTGGTAAATGTATTAAATTTGGAGGAATGATCAAGAAGAGAGGTGTGAATGAAGGGTGCATCAAACAGGCTAAGACGGGTGGTAAATTTATTAAACATGGAGGGATTTAGGATATTAAGAGATGTAATTAAGATGGGTGCTCTAAACAGGCAGTGAGGGCTGGTAAATGTTGGAAACATGGAGGAACCCGGGTTAAAAAGAAATGTGAAGTGGCAAGGTGCTCTAATTATGCTCTTTCAATAGTAAAATGTGTTTCGCATGAAGGATACTGTGATAGGTCTACTCGTTAAGATAAAAGTTTCACTATGGCTCTTAAGGGAAGCATAAATATTAAGCGATGAGGGGTCATCTAATAAAACAATTAAGAAGATGGGTACTTTGAATTTCCTTATAATTAGTAAGTAATTAAACATATATATATATATATGTTCTGAGAAGTAAAAAAAGGAGTGATTGAGTGACCATACTCATTTACCATGTAATCAATCTTGTAACTGAATAATGATGGTATAGCTAATTACAAATAAAAAATTGCTATTATAACTATCGTTCTATTTAGTAAATCAAGATAGCCACAGCCAGAGAAAATAAGATATAACTAAAGTAGTAAAAAAATGATAATAGTTAGGAATTTGACTATTTAACAACTAAAAATAGGTACCATCTACATTAGATCAAAACGAAAGAAACTACAATAGGGCCTACTACATAGGATGTCCAATGACCTGGAAAACGGAGAAAAGAAAGGGAATTTGCTTGGTCAGAAAATAATCATGGAAAAGTTGAGGAATTTTGTAAAATATTTGGAATTTTGATAGATTCACTAAAAAAATAGTAAAAATATTACTCTTTTCTTAATACTCACCTCTGAATTCTTTTAACAGTGTTCCTTGATGGGCATATTAATCTCTATTCTCAAGGTCATCATGGGATATTTGTGTCATCTTTCTGCTCCTCTAGTGCACGTTTCTATCCAAAATTGAGGGATTGTTATGTGCATGCCCAGGTATTGGATTTTATTATAGATAGAATAAATTATAAAATAATCTGTAATTCAAATATTTTAAACTTTAATGACATGAGGTGATCTTTTAATAAACATTACAATATGCTTTCACTAAATTTATCTTAGATCACAACACCAAATAATCCATTGCATTAGGTTGATATTCTTTAAACCCATCATAAAATGACATAATTTCATAATGCCTATGAGTCTAAAAATGATAATTCCTTATGTTATGTTCTTAATGAAATAATACTTGTAATATACAATTACTGTAAATGTTGGAAATTGGCTCTGGAAAAGTCAGGACATTTTAAAAACACCCTTATATATTTGGTTAACTCCTCTTCATTATTAAAATCGGCATTTGAAGTCAAGTTAAGTAATAATCTACTTTGGACACATTAGGCCTATGTTGCTTTGAATATTCTTATCACTTTAACCAAGGTCATATTTTCACACATGTGTGCACACTATGTGAGTCGCCCATTGGCGAAAGTAGTTAAATCCACTTGAAATTATTTTTGGCTAGAGCCAAAAAACGTTTACAATTTTTCTCATTTAAGCTATCAATAAGAATCGCTTCTTAAAAAATAAAGAAAAAATCATTTTTTTATTCTACAAAATGTGTATAATATGGCATAAAAATTCCAATTTGTATTAAATAAAATGAAATGCACTTGACTGGTTTTGCAACTGGACAAAGGATTAAGCTGATTTTGGAACTGGAGTGACCACCATTTATATTTTATACACTGATGCAAAAACAGTTAAATCTTAAGAGTCATTTTTGGACATTTAGTTAGTTATTTAAAAAATACATTTTATACTCTTTTAAATTTATGTCGAATTCAAATGAAAATAAAACAACAGACAGAAGAAAACATGATTGGCAAAACAAGTTTCATAAAAGTTTTTTTTAGTTCAATGAAAAGTAAAATTTTGAAATTTTTTTAATATAACAGGAAATATAAATGTTTATGCAACAACTTCATGGTCATCTTCAGGGTTAATTTCCAAATCATGCAGGATATCTTCCTCATCAATTCCTTCATCAGGCTGTGGTGAATCCAGTTGAAGAAAAACCTTGGTGTAAAAGTTGAGTTTGGGATCGTCTTGCCACTGTTCTCCATAGTGAAGAACTAGCAAATAGCGCACATCATTTACTTTAGCAAGCTTGATTGGGACACCTCTTGGAACTTCTGGAATCCTTGCATCTGAGAATGTTTTGCCCTTCTTGACCAGGGATTTTGGTTCACCACATTCAAACCCATAAAATGGTTCGCCTTGAACCATCACAAGTTTCCTAGTCTTTGACCTTGAAAAAACAATCTTCTTTGATTTCTGGAATTGAAAGTGCCATTGACCCGGTTGTTTCAAAACTTCATCTCCATATAATTTCCAGTCTTGAACAGGGCAACCTTCTCCAAGATGTTCTATTGTACAGTGTTCCGCAATCACTGCGATATACCCATTTGGGTTGTCAATAACACTCTTTGCTCGAAACTGTCGTTCCAGGTTGCCAAACACTCTATCCGGCGGAATGAATGAGTGGCCCACGATAGGAAAGTACAAGATGATTTTCTTTACACTAATAGGAGCTTCCAGTAATAACCATCGTGACAACATTGCAATCATGGTTTTGTTCTTATTTTGGCCACCACAGCCATCAGAGAAAAGTTTGACTGTGGTGACACCATCCAGTTCACATTGTGTGAGCCTGTGATGAACAGCTGAGGATATTTGGTTGGATCCTTTGGCAAACTTGTTTTCAGTCCAAAGGTAGGCAAACGTGTTGGTCTTGTTTTGGGGAGATGTTGATACTCCTTCACATATCGTAAAATTGTAAAGGTATAGTTGACGTTTGTAATAAGCGGCTTGGTCTGGTATTTTAGGGAGTACAAGATTCTTCTGGCAGTCATAGCTTATTACCAGTTCATCATCGTTCTTTTTTCGGAATATTTCATAAAACCTTTCAGCACGAATTTTGTGGCCTTTGAACTCTACCATATGAAGTTTGCTCACATACCTGGCCTTTCTTTCAATGTTCCTTTTCCATGTTTCTGGACGTGTTTTCTTCTTCCTCGACTTGTTAGGAGGAGTTTCAACAATGCATTCTTCCTCAGATATGCCATTAAGGTCTTGATCCATTATTTTTGAAGAAATTACCTACGTTAAGACTGTAAAGTAATACACAAATAAATTTCGATCTGTTGTTAAAATACCAGCTGTTCTCCAGTGTAACCAACATATTACTTTCTTGTACCCACTTTCATAATTATTTTTAAACCTCATATAATTGTATTTGAAAGTAAAATAATTTTAATTGTAGATAGATTATCGATAAAAAATTGTCCTTATTGGTACAACAAAAAATTTAGCTGCTTTTGAAATTTGAAGTATAAGGTTGACATTTTGACATAAGGATTTAATTGTTTTTGCAATTGTAGGCGTGACTGGTGGATATAACCTGATTTGCAACCGTAAATAGTGTGGATTTAACTTCTTTTGCTACTTGACCCACTTTTATACCTAGATTTTATACGGTTCATAACTAATTTTGCTCCGTTTTAAGAGGTAAAACTCGTAGCCAATGAGCTAAAGAATCCAGAGATACCAATATCGAATTTTTTTATATTTTTGGATATAGCTGCTTTTGTAAATAGTCAACTCATGTGTAAAATAATCCAGAACATCCTCTAGAAAATAACCACACTTATATTTTATACTTTTCCATCGGTAGTAATGAACAAAAATCGAAAATCAACTCCGATAATATTGATTTAATCTGGTCATACTAAATCCTTGCTAAAATTAAACCAATCTTTTCATTAGAAAAATTTGTATTGAATTTTTGTGATTGTCTCTCATAGACCACATATGAGTATGTATTTTAATATAATAGCTCTTGTAATAATATGGAATAAAAGCGTCTCTCTATCGGCGTCAATCGTTGTACTATGTGATCAATCACCCCACTTCGGGCGTCGATTGATTCACTGCGGATTAATTCCCTTATATATGCTGTGATGTTTTTATAGGTTGTCTAAAGCTCCGTTATCGAGCGCCTATCATCACTGTACGGAAAAGATACCGTTTAATCAGCTGTCTATAGCTCCGTGTTCGAGCACTAATTAAATCGGTATTAATATTATTAAAGAAAGAGAAATGTTGTTGGCTGTTATTTCACACACGGTTTATTTATATTACACCAGTGAATTACTTGCACATATTTCAATTAAATGTTTCATATAACTGCACACTTGTGATATAGATGTGATTTATTTTATAATGTGTTAGACTGTGACTGACTTGTGCGTGAGCGAGATCTCGGTGTAGATGTTTGGTCCCGGAGATCATCCTCCTGCCATAAACATACGCACAATGGTGTATTTATGACATACCCCTTGCATTTCTCTCCCCTTTTCAACAGTGTNTTTCTTTTCACAAGAAACAACGCAGTAGATATTTTAACAAGAAAGATGGTATAAAAAATATATTTTAGGGGTGAAGTCCTTTTCACCTCATTCTAAGAATCGCGTGTTTCTTCATGGATGAAACTTAAAAGGATACTCTACCTATATTACTTTAAAGAAAAATTACCTTCATCCATGACTTTTTACATAATTTAGATTAATCCAAATCAATATCGTTACACTCTGTAATTTATTGCATTATATATACCACACTGTACCTTATACAAACGGGTTAGGTATGTTCAAGAAAAATAAATTAAATCTTAGACTGTAAAACCTGGAAAAATCAGGGGATTTTAATAGTGAATTCTTATGGCTATACTACATTATTCATCACAAAACTTTGTTGCGATGATAAAGTCTCGTAGATTACAATGACCATGACATGCAGAATGAGTGGGAGAATCTGGAATCGTGTTCAGGGTATTGATTCGCAATTCCAATAGAAAGAGACCATTGGGAAGATCTTACACAAATGGTAGGGTATTACTATAATGGACTTAAAATATATAAGGTGTAATAAGGTGGACTATAGTGAGCTATCTCAAGATAGGGATATGGTGTAGTGAGAAGGACTGAATAGATTAACTTAAGATGTCCTGTTGAAGTTATAATATATTATGGCACTTGCAAACCTAACAAAACGATATAGTTAAATCTGCGACGTAAGGGAGCATCAGTGTTATTACAGTTTATATAGAATTAAGAATCTTTGGTCAAAATAAATAATATATTTCTCCCGTTGCAACATAAAGCTTAGTTTTATGCACATGCTAATATCAAGAGATCTTGAATATATGTTGAAGGTGTCCTGGAATTTTCTCAAAAGATTTCTCTTAATTTAAAAAGGTTTGATAAAATTCCAGGACACCTTTGACATATATTAAAGATTTGTTGATATTAGTATGTGCAGAAAATTAAACTCTATGTTGCTACTGGAGAAATATTTGATTTATTTTGGCCAACAAAATATAATGCTATGAAAACTGTAAAATTACTCGTGCTCCCTTCTTCAACACGGTAAACAGTGTATCCCTGAAATAGTCCAAATCAAATCAAAGGGTCCAAGTCCCTCAACACTTTCCAATATGCGGAATGACTTTGGAATCATGGTATAGAATATTATCTACTGATTCTGAAATGAGACCAAATTACCCTTTTTATGGCTAACAAACCAGTAAAGAGGTGAGATAAGCCCAATGAAAATGTACTTGAAAAACAAACTGCATGACCAAAAATGTAATTTCAAATTACTGTGCCATAAAATCTTAATCATATATATATATCCATACAATATTTCTATATTAATAATAATATTAATAATATTTAGCACCACGTCTTACTACCCGTTCGGATTATACGCTATTTTTATATTACAATAGCCTTATATTGATTGTTTCATCGATAAAAAAGTTATTAACCCATTTTGTGTTTTAATAGTAAAATTATATTGCATGTACAAACTTAGTCCTTTCACACACCGACATTGTTTTTTTTTCTCATAAAACTAAATAATTTTGATAATTCCCCTGAAACAATGATTTCTCATCAAACAAGTGACTCGGAAGTTGCTGCATGACACCACATAGTATTAGGATATTTTGCAATTACTCTTTCATAAATGAAGCCAGGATTGTAAATTGTCATCTAACAGACAGCTTTGATATTTCAATCATATAATGTTAATTTAAGAAAAATGTGTAAACCCCTTTTTCACTTTCTTTCTCTAAATTTTGTTTTATTTGATCAACTGTTTGACCACCTTTGTTATAAATAAATAGCTTTTGATACAAATACATAAGTGCTAAAACACGAATCTAGATTTCCTACCATCAGGTTTATATATATATATAGGAGCTTTTCCTTCTTTTACTTATGGTTTATTTGAATTGTCCCATGTTTAGGCACTAATTGATGTGTTTTGATTGCAACGCGATTAAAAGCCTTTTAAAAGGTTTATAAAGGAATGAGGTTTATTTATCACAATCTTTTTTTATCATTCCCCCCTTGTTTTGGCCACATTTTATAATATTATGTAATAAATACACATTTATGAAGTTTACATTCTTTTAATTCAAAATCTCTCTTTATTTCAATAGAAAATATATCATGCCGACAAACTACATTCGCGGCCGATAGCACGATCGGAGGGATCCTGGACAGGAGTTTCATACCGACTATATCAAGGACTGGACTCCTAGTGAGATTCTATTGCCCCATCTTTCGTATATATCTATTGCTCATGGAAGTTTCCAGAAGCTTCTGTATAGAAAAATAAAATAAAATAAATGGATGGAGTTAGAATGTTCGAGAACAGGAATCTGGATCAAATTACCCTTTAGAAATGCATATTGTTCTTCTTAGGAAAGAAAGTAAAATTTCTTTTCTTTATAAAGACTATAAGTCGTCCTTCTTAATCTACTGGTCCTATGTCATGCACTCTGACGTCATTGACAGTGGCTCTTGTGACTTCTTGGAAGAAGAAGTGCTTTAAGCGCCACGTAATAGATTATATAATTTAAATCAAATAAAATACTTTTATAAAATTAAGACGATATTATTGCCAAAGATCTTACATATTCCTTAGGGGCCAGCCAGTAACATTACAATATATTTATATTGTAATGATGATGTTCTGGGCCCCTCTCGGTTATTTGAAAGGTCATGAATGAAGTATATTTTTCTTTAAAAACATATATGTAGATATTTTTTTTAATACTTCATCTATGGACGACCAGTCAAAATTGAACGATTTCGTTTTCAATACAAACTTCACTCACCCTTTTG
The DNA here is from genome assembly GCA_901482245.1 of Timema douglasi. Lineage (NCBI taxonomy): Eukaryota > Metazoa > Arthropoda > Insecta > Phasmatodea > Timematidae > Timema > Timema douglasi. The sequence continues at coordinate 25,959 of CABEEJ010004511.1, forward strand.
AGGGAGAGGGAAAGGTTTGTGACCCCACGTTCCTTATATCAATCTCTTCCGTTTGCACCCCCCGCAAACCCCACCCCCCTCTGTGAGATTGACACATTTACTCTGGACCACGTTGTATAGCATTTATAAAATCTGTTTGATTATATGTAGCATATGTGGATTTATGGTGTACCAGCTGCCTATATGCTAATGAAAATGTTGAGTTTTTGAACTTGTATAGAATTTTATTTTTGTGTATAAAATGTATAAAGTATATTTTTAACAATATGCAGTAAATGACTTATATCTCAAATATCTATTATTTTTACATTTCGAATTCCTGTTTCCCAAACCCATGCGTATAACCTGGACGGGTAGTAAGATGATGTGTTAATAAGAATTTTCCCTGCACCCCCTAATGGCGAGGCATCCCTTTATGAAGAGAGTATTTTCCTTAACAGAGAATATCTTCCATGGATTTTTAAATCTATTAAACATTTATTGCTGAACACTTGATAAACAAACATTGGAATAAAAGAGGACGACTCCATGTTCAATTGTGTGTCTTTTTCCAACACCTGATTAGTGATATAAACATCTAAAAGTAATTTTGAAATTAGGTCTTATTAAAACAAACTAATTAATACCATATTATCTGTCAAATCATAATATGCATGGAAAATCAAGGGAAAATAAACTTATATTTTATTTAAAAACTATATATATATAATCATGCCACTTCCTTAAGGTGTGGGCAATAAACTGTAAAAATATCTCCAAAAGAAACTTCATATTTAATACACCCTCACCAACTTTCTCCACACTTCCTTATCCTCGCATACACACTTAGTAGAACTAGTAACGTTTATAACTGTCAGATAAGGACAAATTGGACAGTATAAAGAATGTTGTAAGTATTAACCATAGAAATTATATTAGTTTTTTTTTCTAACCGTTTCCATAATATAGAATTAACTGTTGAGCGGGCTATTTGTTATCTGTGCCCCAACCTTTTATATAAACAAACCTCTATTTATAATTATGGACAAAGGATTATCCATGGCGTTAAGTTGAATATCATTTATATCCCAATCTTCTAAATTAAACACAAACGAACCTTGAATTTATAACCAAAATTAGTTCAGTTGTGGCTGGATCATGTCCCAACCTTGTAAATTATATTTAAATGAATCTTGTATTTTAAACCAGTGAGCTTAGCTGCGTCTTAACCACGTCTCAACTGTATAAACTATACTCAAACGAATCTTGTATTTAAAACAAATATTAATTCATTTTGGCCATGTTTCATTCCCAACTTTGTAAATTATCTACAAACGAACCTTGTATTTAGAACCAGGGAGTTCAACTACGTTTCAACCTCGTCCCAACCTTGTAAATGTATACACAAACCTAGTATTTTTTTCAATGTACAATACTTAAATTGGGTCTTGAGAATGCCCAGACCTTGTAAATTATATATAAATTAACCTTGTATTTAGAATCAAAAAGTTCGACTGCGTCTATCATGTCCTAACTTTGTAAATAATCTACAAACTAATTATAGATCTAGAATCGAGGAACTTTTGCGAAAGAATTGTAGTCCATACCCATCATTAAAAGTTTGTAGCGTGTCAATCATACAAATTGGACAGCAACAATAATTAAATATCATTATTTTGATAATTTACGAAAGAAAGAAGTAATATTAACATATTTAAAATTAATCTACCTCGATTTTTTTTTCCCCTGACTAGAAGAAGTCTATTACAATCACGTGTTTTCCTAACTTTAAACACGTGGTTGTTCAAAAATATTGCCTTTTGATAAATACTGTAGCAGATATCAAAGAAGAGGATTAACATCATCATATTTATGAATAAAATACTTTAACGCATACCCATTGCCATTGGATGATGTCGTATAAACTTACATACGCTAGCTTGCTGCCTACCAAAATAGTAAAGTACATTTATATAACAAATTCTCATTAAAATAATAGCTGAGCCTAAATAATATAATCAAAACGAATATATTTAAATAGAAGATGCGTTAATATATACTCACCATGGCTTCGAAAGTAGTAGTAATGTCTTAGTCATAGACTTGCTAACCTCCACAGGTTCTATTTATTTATTTATTTTGAGCCAATGTTTCTCATGACGACCTGGACATCATGTGCATCTGTTTAATATTTGGATGGCTAAAAGCAGGCTGTCTGTCTTTCTTTCCCGATCCCAGTTGTGTTAATGGAAATCTATGTTTTGAGTTGGTCAAGTAGTCACGTTTCACGTGCAGTATTAGCTTTGGTGAACAATCCACTTGAGTCATAGTGTGATCCGCGGAAATAATACCCCTTTTTTTTTTTGGCTCCTATTGGGCTAGCGTTTCTCTTAGTGTAATAGCATTTAGAATTGTTTGTACTATTGAATGCTCTGGCAGTAGCGGAAGGGAAAGAGACCAGCCATAGTACTATTTTGTTGACACCTGTTTATTAGCCATCGACTTCTGTTATCAAGAGATCTTTCTATTGTTTATCATTATCCAAAATGGTTTTAAGGGATATTATCTTAAAACCCAGTAAAGCAAACTGCCTAAAATTTATATGTATATCTGGTTCGATATGTTTGTTAATTACTACTTAATTGTTTACTCCTTAGAAAACTTCTAGCTGAAGCCTGGCGCCTGCTCAGCCCTTGTAGCTACAGCAAGACCATCGAATTTCACAAGTCTTATTATTTGAAACAATCTTCAAACTTTCTATCTTGTAATTGTATTGTAAACCTAATTCTGATTATCTCTGTTTGTTTTAAATATGTTTATTGATTGTTAAAACAATTTATTTTTCTAATTATATTTCACCTTGTTTTGTAAAGTTATCAAAATAGCCCAGTAGGGTTATTAGGTCACAAGTTTTCCGAATATTCGTGCTGTCTGTGTGGTACGACTGCAAATTAATACCACCGTGTTTGTTTGTTTCCCAAACATTGGTAGTTAATATAAGGATTACGGTGGATTACTTAGAACCGTGAACTAATTATGAACTCGACAGACCGTTTGCTACTTCAGAATAATTGCCTAATGTGTTCAGATACATCCTGAGCTAAACTATGATCTACAATTCATTATGAAGCTTAGAAACTTTTAGTTCTGTTAATATTAAACCTTGCTCCCTCCATGTTATTGTCGTTAGAACAGTACTAGTAGTTCTTTGAACAGTAGATCTCTCTCCCTCCACGTTATTAACTGCACTGTGATTACACACAGTACATTTATGCTAAATTAGAAAACTGAACATATCAATTTGACAATATAGTTTTATTTAGTAAACAATAAATGCATAAAAAGGTACAAGTTTTACAATAAGATAGAAAATTATAGAGTATTAAATTTCTTCACAAGGCAAATAAACTTGAGGGATTACTTGATTACTTGTGGCTACCTGGGCAACACAGTGGCCAGGCAAGAGGCTGTAGAATTTCTAAAAGGAGAGTAGTTTGAGAATTAGTTAAAGCAAAATATAGAACAAATTTATAAGATAACATTTATACAGTCTCACTTGGCAGGGTTGAATATTAACAGGGATCCACTAAATATGTTGGATAATTGGCTGGTGAATCCTGCTAATTGATGGCTAAGGGCCAGGCGTCATTAAGGTACTATGGCCAGACAAGTTCCCTTACGGTACTACCAGAGCATTCAATAGTACATTAACATCCTTTAGAACTTATACAATATTTAGGAACCTATTTACAGGCCAAAACAAAGTAGTATTATTTGCGCAGACCCCCCTATGACACTGGGCCAATTTCCACGGGTTGCTCACCCAAGCTAATACTTTCCATGAACAATGACCGCATAATTAAATCTCTATCATTTACAACTGAACTGCGTAAGGCAAAAGAAAGAAATAGACTTCCTGGCGATAACCATCAATATCAAAGAACTGATGTGCATGACGTTTAGGGTGTCATGAATACTTTTCCCTTCAAGATATATCGGAACTTGTGAGTTAGTGTAAATCAGCAACACTAAAAATTCACATTTTTCTAAGCTGGAGGCTTTAACGTTAGGACAGTGTCCAAAAATACAATAATGCACTCAGCAATTGACTTAATGAGTCATTAAAATCTGACTTGTCCATCAGACTAAAAAAAGCATAA
>CABEEJ010004511.1:31550-63056 GCA_901482245.1 Timema douglasi
GTTACTACAGTCTTACTAGTAGTTCTGTGAACAATAGACCTCTTCCTCCATGTTATTATCGTTACTACAGTCTTACTAGTAGTTATGTGAACAATAGACCTCTTCTTCCATGTTATTATTGTTACTACAGTCTTACTAGTAGTTCTGTTAACAGTAGAACTCTTCATCTTTGTTATTATCGTTACTACAGTATTACTAGTAGTTCTTTGAACAATAGACCTCTTCCTCCATGTTATTATCGTTACTACAGTCTTACTAGTAGTTATGTGAACAATAGACCTCTTCTTCCATGTTATTATCGTTACTACAGTCTTACTAGTATTTCTGTTAACAGTAGAACTCTTCCTCTATGTTATTATCGTTACTACAGTATTACTAGTAGTTCTGTGAACAATAGACCTCTTCCTCCATGTTATTATCGTTACTACAGTCTTACTAGTAGTTCTGTGAACAATAGACCTCTTCCTCCATGTTATTATCGTTAATACAGTCTTACTAGTAGCTCTGAAAACAGTAGACCTCGCTCCATGATATTATAGTATCTACAATATTACTAGTAGTTCTGTGAATAGTAGACCTTACTTCCTCCATGTTATATCGTTACTAGATAATATATGCCTTAATCCATCTAACTTATCATAAAAATATCTTAATAGGTGCTAAGGTGTGAATGAAGGTGGAGGCAGGCATACAGTAGGGTTAGTCGATGGGTGGATCAATTTAATCTCAAACCACTGCTATTGTTTTTCCCGGCCTGTACCTTCAGCAGTCTCTTGATTCTTCAGATTGGTCTTGTGAGTTGAATTCTATAATCCCTTACAGGGAGGAGGGATTACCTGAACTTTGGTCTTTGGGAAGGGTCTCTATTGATGACGTGTGTGATTTGTTCTTCCCGCGGACATCAATATAATTACCGCGGGTAGCCGGCCGCAAACTTCACTTAAACTGCTCACTCTGATAAACCTAGGTCTTCACTTTTGGGGACGGTGGCGGAAAAGGGAGGAGGGAGTGGCTACTCTACTTTCTAACCCCCCTTCAATCTTTTTGCCCATCAAGGCTGTAGTCCGCGATATATAAACTTTGCTGTTTTTGTTTTCTTATATACAAGCTGATCAGAAACTCTCCGCACAAACTTTATTGGGAGCTAGAAAGCACTTTCTTTAATGGATGTTTGAGTTGACCTCGGTGGGCTTGGTGTTAAATGTTCGTCTCAGGATCCGATATTCATGGGTTCAAGCCCAGCCACGGAGTCGAAGGATATTTTTTTTATTGGGCGAAAAATATCTGTAGCACAACTTACTTCGGAAGGCTTGTAAAAGACACCTGGAAGGTATGTGAAAATATCTTTCCCGGTCAAATTGGTTGGCTCTTCTGCTCTCGCTAATAGCATTTATCGTGTGTTTATACAAGCAGTCGGTTCAGAAAGTTCATGTGATATACCTCAAATAAATTTGAAAAAAAGTATATGTAAGTGTGAGCAGCATTGCATGTCTTCAGGGGCGGCTCGTAGCTAAAACTAGTGGGGGTGTTGCAACAGAAAATGTTTTGCCTTTGTTTTAATATTGTGTAAAAGGAAAAAATTTATAAAAAGGAAATTTATTCAGGAACTTGATGAAATCATAACAACAAAAAAACATTTTTTACTTACACACTCATAAGGCAATGTAGCATTCTAACTTTGTTCTTTAATTTGTATGAACTTATGAGATCGATCAATGTGTGATTGTTAAATTAAATAAATGTGTTTTAAAAGGTTCGCCGAGCATATAAAAACTTGACACTCGTGACTGTTATGCTTAAATAGGTTTATGTAAAATCATACAATTTACTTCCTACAAGCTAACTTATTTCATTATATTAATGAATGTTCAATATAATATGATTTCTGAAACCATTATACAAGCAAATAGTCGATTTTAAATGTGTTTCAGTCTTGGAATAATGTAAACAACATGGGTGATAATTTTTACATATATTAAAAGATTTTACTCGTATTTTTACAGTATTACCTTTAACACAGAATTGTGATTCTTTCAATATAAATTGTGGTATATAAATAAACTATTTTCAAACAATAACCCCTTTATTCACCAGAGACATATTTTCGCACCAAAACATTGAAATAAACCCTCACATCTGTCCCCTCACAATCAAGCAGACGACAAACTTAAACGGCCCACTTTGTTCCTTGGTGAGGTGTGTGTATTTGTCCACAATAGATAGTATAGATATTAATAGGCTAAACGACTAAATATAGTTACGCTAATGTGTTAGGATTGGAGGATGGATCTAGAGGAAATACATACACATTTTCATGAAGAGAAGATGAAAAAACCATCAGCAAATGTATCAGATTAAGATAACGTTGGCTTGGTTACCACTAGTTCAATGTAACGTGAGTCAAACGATTTAAACCACGTGAATGAAATTTCAATTAATATTGTTTTAATAAACACATTTACGTAATAATTATTCTAAGATAGGTGACAGTTATAGCTACTCATTAAGTTATAATATCTGTCCAAGATAACCATATACTTTTTTTAAGCAAAATATATATTTTTTTGTTCAGTTAACTCTTTAATATACCTTTTCTACTAACACAATAGTAACATATATTTCAGTCGAATGAACGAAAAGAGAGAAAGAAAACGATTAAATTCATTCTTCAATTCGAGAATAACTATTTTTTAATACATTCAACAATGTATTTTTATTAAAAAAATTAATCATTACCACCCCTTTTATCACGTTGCACCATAACTACCCCTCGCTAAAAGCCTACCGTGGCACCGTGAGAAGGAACATTGATATGATAGACCTTGAGCAGTAAGGTGTTTGAATCCTGTAGTATTGGCAGGGGCGTGATAGTAAGGAATAAAGTGAGGGTAAACTTTTATTTATTGAAGATAATGATAAATAAATTACTATACACAGACAAAACAAAATGCTAACACGTGACACGAAAGATTATAGGAAGATATATAACTCGACAGCTGCTTATGCAACTGAGTTTGAGATTCTATACCGTGGAAACTCCGATGTTGTTGTTTAGTTTATGTTCTCCAGTATATAGTCGCGAAACATTCATTTTTTTTTATGCTCTTTAGTAAGGCTTTCATTACTAGGGTGAAGCTTCGCCCCTATTAATTAGACAACCAATCACTTCACAAGGTCGCACTAGTTGACACTTGAGACTCACTTATCTCTACATTCTATCAAACAAACCTGGTTATCTCGACACTGTTTTACGTCCAAGGAAACATGCAAGCGTGGATTTACATCTATCTAGAATTTTTGAAAAAAAAATGTACCTACACTTTTAATTTACTAAAAAATTATAGGTTGGTAAGTTTAAGACTAGATCGAACTGATTATTTAAACACATACTATTGTAAAATTGTAATTATAATTCGAAAATACTATCGAACATAATTGTGTTATTGATTATAGGGCTGCGGTGTTTGGTTGTAATTACAGTTTCCTCTCAGTAGATGTTCAGGAAAGTATCATAATAATAAATAAAATATATTAAATTTTGTTGATTTATTATTTCCATGACGTCATCAATATCATTAATTGGGATAGCCAGGGCTAACTTTGTTCCATTTAATCAAACTTTCTTTATAACTCATTTTCTCTATATGCCAAAATAAAAATATACATATGGTTAGATCTGCCATTTTAATTAAATCAAAGAACCCATTTTTTAAATTGTGTAAAACATTAAAAAAAATTGTTCACCAGAGAATAACAAATTGTAAGTCCTAAGAAGAGTCTGTGAGGAGAGAACCATTTTGGATGTGGTCATTTGGTACAAAGTAAACTTTATCAAACACATCCTTGGGAGGAAATGTATTTTGCATGACGTCATATAAGGCATGGTTGAGGGATAGAGTAACTTAGAAAGGAGAATTAACATTTTGGATGACTTTAAGGAAGAAGGAGATTTCTGAGAGCTGATGGAAGAGGTATAGGAAAGAGCTCATTGGTGGTCTAAGTTCACTGACAAAAGAAATAGACAGAACACAAAACAATCACAATAGCTCCAGCTAATAAGGTAAATGGGAAACGAGCCTGAAGCTAGGGTGGTACATTTATTTTGACTTGTTATTTCACAGCGTTAAAAGCTGTGGGTGTTTGTTATTTGTTATTTGGATTTGATAAGTTATTTTAATAATGAAAGGGCTATTTCAACTTAAAATAAGTAATTAATTTGGTTTGAGGCATAGTTGATTAGTTCCCTTTAATAATTAATGTTTTTACTATAGCGCTAATTTTATATAAACTTTCTTTTTCAGTTGTAGATCCAGTTAAAAAATACAATCTTTTCTTAATAGTAATAATAGTTTTGGAGTTTTAATTATTTTTCATATAACCTAAGATCATACAATAAAATTGTTTTAGTTCCAACTTCTCTGACTACAGTATTTTGATTGAGTGCGTACTCGTATGCATAGATAATAGGTGGAACTAAAAGTAGCAAGGCTCATATATCTTAGAATTTGCTCCAGTAGTATTTATAAAGCCTCGCCGGCCTTCTAATTTCTAATTCCAGACACAGATGTCCACTGTACCAATATAACTAGTTGATCCTACAAACCCTTAGTGTTAGCGTCGTAATAAAATACAAACATATTTTGTTTTATAAATCGTAAACTTAAAACAATAAATTAAATTATGTTCCGTTAGATCATCTGATTTTTTCTTTATTAATACAATAAAATTAAGTTTTGACTTATATAATTAAAACGTAAGCGTATGATATTTAATCACTTCTAAAATAGAATCCTACATAAAGTACTCTTAAAAGAATATGGACGGTGATCTTAGTTAATATACCTTAAATGTGTTTAATATATAAACCTTTAATGTGTTTAATTATTCAGAAGTTGTATTAATGATTTCTTTAATGTAAACTAAGCAAAACTTATATTTTATGTGGCAAGACACAGTAACCAAATCATAAAAAAATACATATAATCTATCTATCTTTTATTTGGCAGGTGGTAAGATAGAATACTTTGATCACTTCTGGAGGGAATGTTTTGATGTTGGACATACTCCTTGCGAATCATTATGTACTTAATTTACTGAAATTCACATTCTTAAAAAAAAAAAAACTATCAATCTTTAGGTAAATCCAGATAAACTCAATGTGAGTTGTTAATATCTACACCAACTTCAACTTAACCAAATGGAGAGAGAAATATTTACTGTGAAGACTGAACCAGAAGATGACTTGAAATATATTCTTCATTATGAAGAGAAGTTTGAAATCAAGGTACAACGTTGTTAAAAATATAAATTTATATTATTAATAATGTTCTCAAGTCCCACATTTGTTATACTTATACCCGCATATGGACTGATTATGTTAATATTCTGAGAATTAGGAAGTTTAGATTTAAAAGCGACGTATTCATATTTCTGTGGAAGGAGTGAGATAAACCATTGAGTAAAAACAAGTCTATTGCGAAATTATTTTGGGACAGTTCGACCACTGAAATGAGTTAATTTTTAATAGAACTCTTTCCAAAAACTTACTAAAACTATAACCTATCCTAAACAAGCGCACACGCTGTTTAACTGTTTGTTTGGAATTTTCTAAAAATACCAGGTGTATCCACACTTTTGGCTGGTAATACAATTAATTAATTGTAACAAGTTTTAATGTATCTACCTTTTTGTAAAATATAACTGAAGTCTTCTTTTTAACAGCCAAATGCTTTTGAAGAATGAAATAGTGCACATAACCTTCACACTTTGTCATATCATCCTAGCTTTAGATCTTCAATCTTTCAAATTTGAGTTAATCAATATTATACCCCCCCTACCCCCTCCTCCTTTTTGCCTAAACATTATGTATGTGCATGCCAATAAGGCCCATATTCATTAAAATTAGCCTACCATGTTTTGTAAATGTCTGGTGACATGTTCTTATGTTTTCCTAATCAACTTTGGTTAGTAAGATGTTTATTTATAATTAGTAAGTTATGAGTTTGCTCTTGTTAGCACTTTAAAAACCAAATTAAATCACATCTTAAAATAGGTTGAAAGCCAGTTATCACCAAAAGCAAACATATTGTGAGTTTTTGAACTCACCCTCTCATTTGTTTGGAGTGAGAATGTGAAACCTCGATACAACATTATATATATATATAAAACCAATCTTTTGTACTACCACTAATATTTATACTTTCTAAAACATGTTCCTTACAACATAATGCTCTGCATATAACTCTTTTATTTAATTGTGATTAATTTATAATCCCTTTGTTTTATAACATGATCACTATAATTATATTATTGGTCAGTATAACTTTCTAAGATCTAATAATAAACATGTATGCTCATGCCAATAAGGCCCATATTCATTAAAATTATCCCATTATGTTTTGTGAATGTTTGGTAACATACTCTTTATGTTTTCCTAATCAACTTTGGTTAGTAAGATGTTTATTTATAATTAGTAAGTTATGAGTTTGCTTTTGTTAGCACTTTAAAACACACATTAAATCAAATTTTAAAATAGGTTGAATGCCAGTTATCGCCAAAAGCAAACATATTGTGGGTTTTTGAACTCACCCTCTCATTTCCTTGGAGTGAGGATGTGAAACCTTGATACAGATTGTTATATATATACCCAGTCTTTTGTACGGCACTACCACTAATATTTATACTTTCTTAAACATGTTCCATACAACATTATGTTCTGAAATTAGTTACATATAACTCTTTGATGTAAGTGTGATTAATTTATAATCCCTTTGTTTTATAACATGATCACTATAATTATATTATTGGTCAGTATAACTTTCTAAGATCTAATAATATTATCACTATAAATAGGGTAAGTCTTGTACAAGTGTCAAAAACTATTGTTTCTACCAGTAATTTTTATTCGTTAACGTAAGAAAATGACATTGTCATAAATTAAAATTGAATGTGACTAAAATTACTTGGATCAGTCATAATCAGTGATGTGTTTTATTAAATATAAATAGTTTAATATAATGTAGTTTCATTTTCTGTATAAATTTCCTTTTATCTGTTTATGAGCAATTGTGGCTCGCAATAATTGTGTAATATAACATGTTTATATAACTCCATAACTCTGCATACTTAAAAAAATAATTTTGTTTGCTGCTAGTCTGAAATTGATATTCCAATAAAATCAGAGGAGAATTTTAAAGAAGAATTTCATGATTATCAGGAACCAGAATGTAGTCCAGGACTCATAACATTCCCTCCCATTAAAGAGGAACTTCCTGTAAGTATACTTTATGTTAAATAGTTTTTTTTCTCTATCATTTTAACTCTGCCTCACTGCTGGTTCACATTAAAAGCAAAATAGATATTTTTGGTTGGTTTTGAAAAATAAAAGAATATTACATTTTAATAATGAAATTCATTATTGGATTTTATTTAACTTTTACTATACAAATGGTTTTTAAAGTACAAATATTATTAACATGTACACACACAGATACATTTATACTAATTTTAGTACCGCAACTTACTACCTATATGGGTTATACATCTATATACTAGTTATACTAATGGTTTTATAGATGTTGAAGGCTATATTTAAATGAAGTGTACCCCCATTTGTGCAAAGGGAGAGTGGAAAGACTTATTTTTTAAAACCACCTTCACTAATCCCAACCAAGATTCGAACCTTGATCCCCCCTTCAATAGCAGTTTAATCCTCTGTGAGTGTGTAACTTTTATCTTAAAATGTTTTAATCCTCATTACCTTACAATCATATTAACAAAGGTGTGTGTGTGTGTGTGTGTATGTATGTATGTATGTATGTATGTATGTATATTTGTACTGTCTGACTTTAATAGGAATTCTGTTATTTTTAATCTGGAAACTAATTAGCATCACATACGGAAATAAAAATATCACACTTATTTTTCAATCCATACTACATATGATTAATACCCTATGAGCTTTTCTTTATAAGTAGGGAGCCAATCCTTTGGCACCAAATATATTTAAAATTGTTAAGCCAAAGACATTAAAGATATGCAATTTAGGCACCAGAGTAGGTACTTGGTAAAGAAAGCAAACAGTAGACAATTTAGAGTTAGTTTTACAACCTATTTTATTGCCTACAGCCAATTCATTTTTTTTTTACTTCCATATTTCACTATTCTTTGGGTTTATACACATTTTTTGTATTAATTACTTTTGATATGTTAGAGATAAAGTGGAATTTGGATTAAGTGTATCTACTTGTGTAGAGAGAGAATATAAAACCATATATTAAAATACTGCTTACATACATTGGACTGAGATTTGAATTTCATCTCCCCATCATTGACGGTTCAGTCTACTGTGAGTGTGACGCCCTAGTCCAGTTGACCACCGAAGTGGGCTATGTGTTGTTAATCTTTAGACACTTTACTATATTTTCAGTAGTAAAATGAGGTCTATTTTCAAATAGATTGTTTTTTTTCTACATTCTGAAAACCTGAGTTCTACTTCACACGCTGTCAAAGATCAAAAATTCAAATTTTCTTATTTCAATAAAGTTGAATGTTTCTCCTGCAATGGCACAGATCCCTCCCAATATGTCTGCCATCTCTATAATTGTCCTCCCAATATGTCTGCCATCTCTATAATTGTACTTCCAATTTGTCTGCCATTTCTCTAATTGTCCTTCTAAGATGCCATTGTTCCATTGGCCTATACCTAATTTACGTTCATTGGAACCCGTTGATATTTTTATAATTTTATAGCTAAACCTCTCTTTATAAGCAACATGTAGTAACATATCCTCTATATTTAGGTTTTTTTATTGTTTCCTATTAATAAAGGCTAACCTGTACGATAAATTAAAAAGCATCACGGATATATGATAAACAACTACATTTTGAAACAATGATTATTTAATAGATAATAATTTTACTATAGCTTCCAGTCACATTTTAATACATTGAATATTTCAGGGTTTGAGTCAATTTTTGCCTTCATAATACAATTATATACTTTAATCTCATTCTAATTATAAAAAAAAACTTTAAATACCATAGTTTTTTCAGCACTTTCTTATAATAAAATTAAGAAATAATTTTTTGGGGGCATTTACAATTTATGATTTTGGTTAAAGCAGTCATCAATTTATATAAATATAAGGGAATGTTTAATGATTTGATTCAAAGCGTGTATTTTGTTTATTGTAACTTTTTTTTATTGAATCAGAGGTCAGAAATTGCCGGAAAAAATTAAAATATTTCCAACATACAATTTGTGTCTAAAATTTTATACTACTTAATATTATCGGTTTTTAAATTATGTTGTCAAAAGTTTGGTCATACAAAAAATATTCCATTGGCATTATGTTATTAATACATAATGTTAAATATTTTAAAATTATGGATGAATTAATTTTAATAAGCGGATTTAAATTTTAGTATCGTATTTTATGCTATAACTTAGTTTGTTTAATCAGTCATTATTAATACTTTGTGTTGTACATAGTTTAAAATTATCCTTATCTGAGGGTTCTTCGAAAGTCTATTTCAAACCTTTACATAAATTATATAAAAGTGCTGATTGATGTTTTCCCTGACTATTTTATGGCATAAATCATTTAATTAAATAGTGGTAATAAATGGCTCCCATACATTTATTCTATTTATGTAAACATTTTATTATGTTTGTAACTGTTTTATTCATATACTTGACAGGTAAACATAAATATATATAGTGTAAGTACACTAGAGAGTTGTAATTAAGAGGAAGTGTAACCGGATTTTCGTGGAGGTGGAGTGGAAAACCTTTTAGAATAAACCACCTTCAATTAAATTGACTGGGATATCAACTCCGATATTCCCTTCTTTATAAGTCTAGTCTACTACGAAAGCAATACCTTGGAGCTTGCGGCCACCAAAGAATGTCACAATGTACCTTAAAAGATTTATAATATATATATTCCATTGAGCAAAAGGGTTTTGGAACATATCTTTAAAAGAACAATTTAAACAAATAACTTTTTAGTTACATTGGATATGTTTTAATTGTTTTTTAAACAATGTATTCATGTTGTTTCTAAGTATGATTACACTCTTAATTAATTCAGCTATACTTTTACGGATACTAAAGTAAGCGACTAATTTTTAAACTTACTGTAGTAATTAATTCCTTTTATTACAGAAACACCCAGGACACTTGATATTATCAAGTCTAACAGGTCAATGGAGGACCTCTCAAACTATAAACAAAAGTCTAGTATCAGACTCTACTACAAATAAAAAAAATATAGCCACACAAGAAGATAATTTTAATAAGCAGGCTGAGGGTAGAAGTAATCGTTTAAAACATGGAATAACCAAAGTAAAGAAAGAATGTGAAAAAGAGGTCTGTTCTAAATTGGCTAAGAAGGGGAGTAAATGTTGGAAACATGGAGGTAATCGTGTTATTAAGAGATGTGAGTTTAAAGGGTGCTCCAAACAGGCAGTGAGGGTTGGTAAATGTTGGAAACATGGAGGGATTCGTGCTGTTAAAAGATGTGAAGAAGAAGGGTGCTCTAAACAGGCAGTTAGGGTTGGTAAATGTCGGAAACATGGAGCGAAACATGCTATTAAGAGATGTGAAGAAGAAGGGTGCTCTAAACAGGCAGTGAGGGTTGGTAAATGTCGGAAACATGGAGCCAAACATGCTATTAAGAGATGTGAAGAAGAAGGGTGCCCTAAACAGGCAGTGAGGGTTGGTAAATGTATTAAACATGGAGGGAAGCCTGCTATTAAGAATTGTGATGAAGAAGGGTGCTCTGAACAGGCAGTGAGGGTTGGTAAATGTGTTAAACATGGAGGGAAGCCTGCTATTAAGAGATGTGAAGAAGAAGGGTGCTCTAAACAGGCAGTGAGGGTTGGTAAATGTATTAAACATGGAGGGAAACCTGCTATTAAGAGATGTGAAGAAGAGGGGTGCTCTAAACAGTCAGTGAGGGTTGGTAAATGTTGGAAACATGGAGGGAATCGTGCTGTTAAAAGATGTGAAGCAGAGGGCTGCCTTAATCAAGCAGTGAGAGTTGGTCAATGTAATAAACATGGAGGGAGATGTATCAAGAAGAAATGTGAGGAAGAAGGGTGCGCAAAACAGGCTAAGAAGGGTGGTAAATGTATTAGACATGGAGGGAAGACTACTATTAAGATATGTGTTGAAGAAGGGTGCATCAAACAGGCTAAGAAGGGTGGTAAATGTATTAAACATGGAGGGAAGTCTTCTATTAAGAGATGTGTTGAAGAAGGGTGCACCAATCTGGCTAAGAAGGGTGGTAAATGTATTACACATGGATATAAGCTTTCTAATAAGTGATGTGAATTAGATGGGTGCTCTAAACGGGCATTGAAGGTTGGTAAATGTTGGATACATTGAGGAAAACTTGCTATTAATTAATGTAAGGAAGAAGGATGCATCGAACAAGCTAGGAAGTTTGGTAAATTTAGGAAACATAGAGGGAATCTTACTATTAAGAAATGTGACGAAGAAGGGTGCACCCAACAGGCTAAGATGCGTGGTAAATGTTGGAAACATGGAGGGAATCTTGCTTTTAAGAGATGTGAGGAAGAAGGGTGCTCTAAAGGGGTTCAGAAGTGTGGCAAATGCTGGAAACATAAAGGAAGATGTATTAAAAAGGTATGTATGAAAGAAGGGTGCACGTAACAGGCTAGGAATGTTGGTAAATGTATTAATCATGGAGGGACTCAAGCTATTAAGTTATGTAAAGTGGAAAGGTGCTCTAATTATTCTCAGTGTAGAGAAAAATGTATTTCGTATAGAGGATACTGTGATAAGGCCACAAGTTGAGATAAAAGTTGCAGAAGCTTTTTAAGAGAAGCATAGACATTAACGAGTAGTGGGTCAATATAATAGTACAATTAAGAGGATAGGTAATTTGATATTCCATATATATTTATGTTCTGAGGAGAGAGATGCTTGTGTATACTTATTTATCATGTAATCAATTTTTTAACTGAATGTTGATGATATGGTTATTAGGGGTCTAATCTAATTACATATAAATAATTGCTTTTCGAATTATCGTTCTATTTAGTAAATCAAGGTGGCCACAGACATAGAAAATAGGCTTCACCTAAAATAGTAAAAAAAATAATTATAATAGTCTAGAATTTGAACAGTTAACAGCTAAAAATATGTACTATCTACAGTAAATCAAAACAAAAGAAACTACAATATTTCACAGGTTTTCCAATGGCCTGGAAAACAGGGAAAAGTAAGGAATTAGCTTGGTCAGGAAATAATCAATGAAATGTTGGGGAATTTTGTAAAATATCTGGGATTATCATAAATTCACTAAAAAAATAGCGAAAATATTATTTTTTCTCAATACTCACCTCTAAAACTTTTTAACAAAGTGTTCTTTGATGAGCAAATTACTCTCTATTCTCAAGGTCAACATGGGATATTTGAGTCGTCTTTTTGCTCCTCTACTCCATGTCTCTAGGCAAACTTGAGGCATAGTTATGCACATGCTCAAGAACTATTTTGCTTTATATAGTGAATAAAACAAAAAATAGTCTGTATTTTTACTATTTTAAACTTTCATAGAATAAGGTGATATTTTAATAACAATTACAATATGTTTTCACTGAAATTTAACTCAGATCACAACACCAAATATACCATTGCTTTAGGTGATATTCTTTAAACACTTTATAGAAAGACATAATTTCAGAATGCCCATGTGTCTAAAAATAATATTTTATTAAGTTTGTTCTTAATGGAATTAATACTTGTAATATACAGTGACTGGAAATGTTGGAAATTGGCTTTGGAAAAGTCAGGAAAATTTAAATCTTAGTTTGGCTCTTAATTATACAAGCGGCATTTGAAGTCAAGTAAACTAATAATCAACATTTGACATATTATGTTGCTTTGAATATTCTTATCACTTTAACCAAGTTCGTATATTCACACATGTGTGTACACTATGTTTAAGTTAAGCCAGAACATGAGGTCACCATCACTACCTCTAGAAAATAACCACACTTATATTTCATACTTTTCCTTTCGGTAATAATGACCAAAAATCGAAAAGCAACTCCAATAATATTGATTTAATCTGTTCATAATAACTTCTTGCTCAAATTATACCAATCTTTTAATTTGAAAACATTGTATTGAATTTTTGTGATTGTTTCTCATAGACCTCATATGATTATGTATTTTAATATAATAGTTCTGTAATTTATTGCATTGTATATAGCATACTGTACAGTTACCTTATACAAACGGGTTCGCTATGTCCGAAAAAAATAAATTATTGACTGGAAAACCTGGAAAAATCATGGGTTTTTAATAGTTAATTCTTATGGTAATACTTTATTAGTTATATATATATAAGTTAAATAAAATAAATATATAGCTAGGAAATCTATACTCTTGTTTAACCATATATGTATTTGTATAAAGAGAGATTTCTCCTAAACTTTTTTTAAAAAAAAGTGTAAAGAAATGTTGGTTAAATTGTCAATGGGTTTGGTCATTCCAATAAAAAAGATTGAGTAAAATAAAGGGAAAAAGTTTTTTGCACATTTTTCTCAAGTAGACATTAAAATATCAAAACTGTTTGACTGAAGACAATGTCAATCCTGCCTTTGTTCATGACAAAGTAACCTATTACACATTTATTATCTAACTTTAATCTATCACCTTCAGTGTTTTATCAACAGTGAGTATTTTATTTTAATTTAATGACAGTTACATAAGATTATATATTGAATAAAAAAATAGATGATATAATAACATAAAATTAAAAAGTGTTGCAAGAAGTGCAGAAATTTTACTATAGGCTGGTAAAGAAGTTTGTTTAGAAGAGAACAATAAAATGAATAAATATATGTCTACCCATAGAACACAAATATAGGACGATAATTTAGAAATTACTTTGAACTAAATATTATTTTACAAGGTTAATGGGTTTAAATATTTAGGAACAGATTTAAATAACAAAACGCTATTAGTTTAGAAATCATGAAACAATACAGTTGGGAAATGCCTTATATTATTCTGTCTGTAAGTCGTTGAAATCTCGCTTGTTGTCAAAGAATGCAAAAATCACAACAATATATAAAACAACTTTACCGATTATTATCTATGTGTGTTAAACATATTATCGTGCATAACGAAAACAAGGTGTTTAGGAAGATATTTAGTCCAAAAGAGATTACGCTAGTTGGAAGTGTATGTGGTCAAAGACTGAAATGCTACATTCTTTGTACCCATTATTCATCATAACCTTTGTTGCGATGATAAAGTCTCGTAGATTACAGTGACCAGGACATGTAGCATGAGTGGGAGGATCTGGAATCGTGTGCAGGGTATTGACTCGCAAACCCAATAGAAAGAGACCATTGGAAAGACCTAGACGTAAATGGAAGGTTATTATTACAATGGGCTTGAAGGATACAAGGTGTAATAAGTTAGACTAGTGTGAGTGATCTTAAGATAGGGATATGGTATTATGTGAAGGCCTGTGAAGATTAACTTAAGATGTCCAATCTAGGTAAGTTATTACCTTTAAACATAAATCTATGACCCTATCTTATAAGTATTTCCTGATGGAACCAAGGAATGTAGCAATATTAACTTGACTAATTATACTATGACCCGTTCTTATAATCCATAATGTAATAATGTACGGTAATCTTCCTGCCTCATGTGCTAAATGATGGGTACATATTTCACAATAAACACAAAAATATTTTTTCAAGTAGCACACATTATATATACACCCTCATCGCTGGATATTAGAACTATGTCATTTTCATCGAGGAATAACGGCCATATTTTTATAATTGTATAGCTAAACCTATCTTTATGAGCAAATGTAGTAACATATATACTCTATATTATACTTTTCTTGTATTTTCCTATTAAATTAACTAAGGATAACCTGTATGATAATTAAAAAACCATCAGGTATATATGATAAACAATTTCCATTTTGAATCAATGTTTATTTAAATGAATATAATTTTACTATACCTTCCTGTCACATTTTAATACTTTCACTATTCCAGGGTTTGAGTCAATTTTTGCCTTAATAATACACTAATTTATTTTAATCACTTTCTACTTTAAAAAAAACCCACTTCAAATACCATAGTTTTTTCAGCACTTTTTTTAATATAATAAAGCTGCGAAATATTTTTTTTTGAGGTATTTACAATTTATGATTTTGTTAAAGCAGTCATCAATTTATATAAATAAATGGGAATGTTTGATGATTTGATTCAAAAGGGTGTATTCTGTTTATTGTAAACTTTTTTATTGAATCAGAGGTCAGAAATTGCCAGAAAAAATTAGAATATTTCCAACATACAATTTCTGCTTAATTTAAGATTTTATACTATTTAATATTATCGGATTTAACATTTGTGTTGAGAAAAGTTTGATCATACAAACATATATTCCTTTTCCATTACGTTATTAATATACATAACCCTAATATTTTTAAATTATAGATGAATTAATTTTAATAAGCTGATTTAAATTTTAGTACCTTATTTTATGATATAACTTAAAGTTTGTGTATCACTTAGTCACTCATTGTTAATAATTTGTGTTGTACACAGATTAAAATTATCCTTATGTGAGTGTTCTTCAAAGGTCTATTTCAAACCTTTACATAAATTTAATTTGATAATAGTGCTGATTGATGTTTTCCCCCGACTATGTTATGGTTAAATCATTTAATAAGATATTGTGAAGAAGTGTCTCCCATACTATTATACTATTTATGTATCAACATTTTATTATGTTTGTAACTATTTCATTCTTATACTGGGCCGGTAAACAGACTATATATATATATATATATACACTAGAGAGTTTAGGATGAAGGTTGTAATTAAGAGGAATTGTAACCGGATTTGCGTGGAGGTGGTGTAAAAATCCTTTTAGAATAAACAACCCTCAATTAACTTGACTGGGATACGAACCCCGATTTCACCTTCTTTGGCAGTCTAGTCTACTTCGAGATCAATACCTTAGAGCATGTGGACACCAAAGCATGTCACAATGTTGCTTGAAAGATTTAAAAATGTAT
Organism: Timema douglasi; assembly: GCA_901482245.1. Classification (NCBI taxonomy): domain Eukaryota; kingdom Metazoa; phylum Arthropoda; class Insecta; order Phasmatodea; family Timematidae; genus Timema; species Timema douglasi. The sequence continues at coordinate 47,639 of CABEEJ010004511.1, forward strand.
ATTCTAATGAGCACGAGGGTTTTGGAATATAGCTTTAAGAGAAAAATTGAATCAAATAACTTTTTAGTTTGATTGGATATGCTTAATTTTTTTAAAGATTTTATCCATGTTGTTTCCAAGTCTGATTAGATTCTTGATTAATTGATCTATACTTTTACAGATTACTACATTAAGCGACTAATTTTTAAACTTACGCTATTAATTAACTCCCTTTATTACAGGAACACCCAGGTAACTTGATATCATCAAGTTTAACAGCACAATGCAGGACCTCTCAAACTATATACAAAAGTTTAGTATCAGACTTTACTACAAATAAAAAAAATGGAGCCACACAAGAAGATAATTTTTATAAGCAGACTGAGGGTAGAAGTAAACGTTTCAAACATGGAATAACCTCAGTAAAGAAGGAATGTGAAGAAGAAGGCTGTTATAAATGGGCCCAGAAGGGGAGTAAATGTATAAAACTAGGAGGGAATCATTTTATTAAGCGATGTGAAGAAGAAGGGTGCTCTAAACAGGCAGTGAAGGTTGGTAAATGTTGGAAAATGGAAGGATTTATGATATTTAGAGATGTGAAAAAGAAGGGTGCTCTAAACAGGAAGCGGGGGTTAGTAAATGTTGCAACCACGGAGGAAGATGGATCAAGAAGAAATGTATGGAAGAAGGGTGCACCAAACAGGCTAAGTTGGGTGGTAAATATATTAAACATGGAGGTACCAAAGTTAGGAAGACATGTTCAGAAGAAGGTTGCTCAAACTGGCTGTGATATTTGCTAAATATTGGATACACGGAGGAACCCGGATTAAAAATAAATGTGAAGTGGCAAGGTGCTCTAATTATGCTCTACGTAGAGGAAAATGTGTTTCGCATGGAGGATACTGTGATAAGTCAAGATGTTAAATAAGAGTTACTCTAAGAAGTCTCTTAAGTGAAGCATATAGTATTAAACACTGAGTGAGTCAATTTAATAAAACAAGTAATTAAACATAACTGGGGGTCTATACTCATTGACCATGTCATCAATTTTGTACCTGAATAATGCTATAGCTATTAGAAGTCTTATCAAAATCACTAATAAAAAATTGATATTAGAAATATTGTTCTTTTGATTAAATCATGGTGACCATAGACAAGGGATAACTGAAGTATTTATTACTTTTAAACTGAAAAAAAAAGCATGATTGTCAGGAATTTGACCACAAAACTACGTTAATAAAGTAATATTTAAATTAAATCAAAACAAAAGAAACTACAACTTTACATTTAATTAGCTCCTAGTCAATTTTGTAAATGTAAATTGATGTCAAGAAAACTAATAATACCGATAGCCACGTTGTTTTTCTTTGGATATTCTCATCGTCTTAACCAAGGTATATATTATCACATGTGTGCATACTATGTCTAGGTTAGCTTGAACAATAAGTCACTCTCACATTATATAGATCAGGAGTCTCAAACCGTCAATCTCGAGCCCCCGGTAGCTCGACCAAAAAAAAAGTTTCATTTTCCAAAGAAACTTATTGTTGAAGAGTTTTGCTTCAAATTTACGATAATGGCCTTTTTTTTTATCAGTGAAATTATCAAGTTCTGGTTTGTATTTAACTCTGAGTGGAGGTATTGTTCTGCTCTACTGACCTTTGTAAGTCCTTATTCTCAACTGAAGGCTTTAAAAAACCGATATACAATTAAATTCTTTGACTATAATTCTGGTTAAATAATGAATTTATTTATTTTTATAGTAATTAAAAATGCACTAACATTTTAACATTATTTAAAATTGCAAATCCATGTTACAGAGTCTACCACCGATTGCAAACCCTATATATACGTTACAATAACAGCCAATATGTGCTAAGGCACGTTTTTAACCTGGGTAGTTCGCGAAACAATTTGACAAATTGAAAGTAGTTCAAAGACTCAATGAGTTTGGCGACCCCTGTTTTAGATAATAACTGCTCAATTATTTCATACTTTTGTTTATGAGAAACAAATAAACAAAAATTGAAACGCAACTCCGATACTATTGATTTAATTTGTTCATACACATTCCTTGATAAGATTAAATATATCTTTCTAATTTTATAACATATTTAATATCTCTCCCTCTTTTAGTGATCACCTTTATTAGTCCTTATATGTTATGTATATTGAATTAATAGTTTTGTCATTTATTCCTTTATGTATACCATACTGTACAATTACCATGTATAAACGGATTGGACATGTTTGAGCTGGAAAAATTAAATCTATTACTGGAAAACGTGGAAAAATCAGGGTGTTTGAAAAATGAACTTATTTAGCCACCCTGCACTAGAAGTTAATTTATATATATGTATATATATAAAAATGTACTTTAAAAACCACCTTGAAGACCAAAAGTGAAATTTCAAATTACCATCATGTATGGATAAATATATATTCACACACACACAAATCGATGTTAATACATTAAGTAATTTAAAATTTTACTTTTGTTCATCCTTCCTGTTTTTCAAGTACATTTTAATTGGGCTAATCTCACCTCTTTACTGGTTTGTTAGTCAAAAAAAAAAGGTAATTTTATCTCACTCCATGCCCAGTGGATGTAAGTTAATATCATGCTCCTGAAGTCATTCCACACACACTGTAAAGTGTTGAGAGACTTCGACCCTTTGCTCTGGACTATTTCATGAAATACAATGTTTAACTATCAGTTTATTAGGCTTTCAAGGGCCATAATAAATAACTGCAAGAGGACATCTTGCCATTGATTAATGATTCAATATTATAAACATCCCACAGAGTTTTTACGTTAAGAATTCAAGACACGCATTGCTTAAGGGCACTACTACCACTGGCAACTCTAGAGCTTCGCGAGGATACATGACTTCAGCTTTATTATGGTAGTGTACGTCAAGCAGCCTTGTTGTGTCGGCACAAAGGTACAGACGTAAGCTGATACTCCGTGGGTCAACTGTTTGAACTTAGGGTTTGATAATTTCGTTGGCTGGTCAGTGATGAAACATCAGAGTAGCAAAAGCCGGGAAGTGTTGATGGCTTGCAAAAAGAGCAATACATTCAGTAGAGTGGTCTTCAATTACATTTCTGGCTGGATATCCGTCAATTACGTCCGTATTTGGTCTATCATTATGAAAAGTTCAAGTTTTTATGATTACATCTTTGTTCTGGATTGTTCCGCGAAGAGGTTCGTTTGTTCCGTTTATAAGTTAATATCATGCTCCTGAAGTCATTCCACACACACTGTAAAGTGTTGAGAGACTTCGACCCTTTGCTCTGGACTATTTCATGGATACAATGTTTAACTATCAGTTTATTAGGCTTTCAAGGGCCATAATAAATAACTGCAAGAGGACATCTTGCCATTGATTATAAACATCCCACAGAGTTTTTACATTAAGAATTCAAGACACGCATTGCTTAAAGATTTAGACAACTTCATTATAATGCAGTTTTTTAATTAATACAAATTATAATCCTAACCTTATTTTCCACTTATCATAAGACCTATATTTAATGCCTTAATTTTTTTTAAATTCTGTTCAAATAGTTATTGCAACCATAATATGTAAAGAATAAGATTAATTAGTAATTTTAATTGGCCTAGGCATCAATCAAATTTAAGAATTAATTTCTATCAAATTTTAGATAATTAATATACTTTAAGCCACTTAAATTTTTAAATTATTATTTCCATTTTTGTTAAGCCGCTACTCTCAGAATACAATTTATTCATAAATTTATTTTTGCTTTTATTTTTATCTTAACTCTTTAATTTTTATTATATGTGTATCTTGTCTGGAGTTTAAAAAACCACTAAGGAAACTTTGCATACAATTTCCACCCTACCATTGTTGAGGATCCTAGTAATTGAAAAAGGAGGGGGGNAAAGGGGGGGGGGGGGGGTCTATAAACGAACTTGATTCCTTAACACTAAATTTTGAATTAACTTTTTAGGACATTTATACGTTGGGCTCTCTATTTTTGCTGCTTTAAGTAGTAAACTTACAATGGGAAGTTGATGGAAATAACAGGGCCTGACCATTTTACTTGTCTTTATAATATCATAACAGTTGAAATTATATTTAAATCAATAATATTCAGTTTAAATTAAAAAAGAAATATTTTGATAATACGAAGCCTATACATTGTTAATTCTTTCAAGTTTGTACTTATTTAAAACTTACGTTAACGTACTTCGCTAAACTTAGAACATCAAATAAAGTTGGAATTTCCCTATTGAGGCATAGTAAATGAGAAAACAGCAACTCATGCACCAGCAGCGAGCGGGTTGCCTAACATAGAGGATTTGTTGGCTCTGCTTACATCAATTATGATTTGAGTCTGTGGTTTTCGTATACTAATTTTTCCAAGCTATTATATTTTGTGTTTGAAACATTATTGTTTTGTTTTTTACATATGAATCTATGGTTCATGGTAGGTTTTATACAACGGGGTCCAAAATAAATGTGCCAAACACACTGGGGCTTTAGGGGAGCGCAAAAGGAAGAGATAACCTGGGGGCACAAATCTTTCCTGCAACCCCAAAATGCTGAGTGAAGTGAAGGGGTAGGTAGGCAACAAATGTCTTTAATAACAGCAAAACAGTGCAGGGTCGTAGTATTCGCATCCATTGCCATACGTAGGAAACAAGTCATGGATTGCATGTAGACCGAAGGCAGGAAACATGTGAACGTGGTAATTGGTTTATTAATAGCAGATAACATGTTTTACAACAGTTGTTCGAAATGGCGACCGGTAAAGTCATCACACAAATCGCAACGATGAAACATGTTCACCTGGACACGTTCAAAAATGTCCGGTGTGATGCAGACAAAATCACATGCGGCTACGACACGTGGGAACAAATCTTCTTCACTGACCACAGGCGTTTCGTAGATCAGCGATTTCAAATGTCCTCGCGAGACGCGAAAGATTAAAGGTATATATCTAGATCTGCATATGGAACGAAGTTTGAGCCTCTATACCGTGGAAACTCCGATGTAGTGGCTTACATCATGTTTATGCTCTTTAGCAAGGCTTTCTCGACTAGGGAGAAGCTCCGCCCCCATTATTTAGACAACCAATCACTTAACATGGTCTCACTATTTGACACTTGACCTCTGACCTCTACATTCTATCAAAACAGCTTGGTTAATCCGACACTGTTTTACTTCCAAGGAAATATGGAAATATCATTTTCTTTCAATGATAAAATAAAAATACACAAATGTGTAAATTTGCCGTCTTAATTAAATAAAAGACCCTATTTTTTAAATTGTGTAAAACATTTAAAAAAATTGGGTCACAATAGAATAACAGATTGAAGAAGTCCTAAGAAGAGTATGTGAGGAGAGAACCATTTTGGATGTGGTCCTTTGGTACAAATCATACTTTATCAGACACACCCTTAGGAGGAAATATATTTTTCATGACGTCATAGAAGGCAAGGTTGAGGGAAAGCGTAACATAGGAAGGAGAATTAACATTTAAGATGACTTGAAGGAAGAAGGTTATTACTGAGAGTTGATGGAAGAGGTATAGGAAAGAGCGCATTGGTGGTCTAAGTTCACCAACAAGAGAAATAGACAGAACACAAAACAATCACAATAGCTCCAGCTAATAGGGTATATGGGAAACAAGCCTGAAGCTAAGGTAGTACACTTATTTTGACTTGTTATTTCGCAGCATTAATAGCTGTGGGGTGTGTGTGATATAGAAGAGTCCTTAGTGTATCATCAATAAAATAATGGCTTATATCGAATGTTTGGTTTTTGAGATAATATGTCTGAATGTGTAAAAGGAGCTAGAAACTTTCAATTAAACCCGTTCTGTTTCTAAAACTTTTGTATGTTTATTAAAGTTAGAACAAATAACAAAGAGTACTTATACTTAAGAATTTGGCCTTAAAGTTTCACTTGTAGAGATTTGGTTGGATTTGGATGGTTAGATTATGAGATATGCTTAGAAGCTTTTAAATAATGCAGTTAACACATAACATAAAGGGTTGGCTGCTCTACATTGTCACATTTTAAGTTAAAATTTTTTACGAATTAAGAGAATAGAATCTATAAAAATAGCTAGACATTAATTATGTGATTGATATAAATTCTATTTTGATAAAGTTATTTGGATTATACAAATTAGACTAATAATGAAAGGACTATTTCAACATAAAATGAGTAATTATATTGGCTCGATGCATAGTTGAATAGTTTACTTTAACACTTATAGGTTTTACAATAGCGCTAATATTATATAAGCTTTATTTTCAGTTGTAGACCCAGTTAAAAAATACCATTTTCTCTTAATAGTAATAATAGTTTTGCATTTTAAATTATTTTTCATATATTACATAAGATCATACAATGATATTGTTATAGTTCCAACTTCTCTGAACTACAGTATTTTAATTGGGCGCGTATTCGTATGTTTATGTTTATGGTTTTAATGTCTAATCAGTGGAACTAAAAGTAGCAAGGCTCATATATCTTAGACTTTGCTCCACTAGTATTTATAAAGCCTGACCGGGCTTCTAATTTCTAATTTCAGACACAAATGTCCACTGTATCAATACAACTAGCTACTCTTACAAACCCTTAGTGTTAGCGTCGTAATAAAATACAAGCATGATTTTTTTAAATATAAATACTAGACTTAAAACAATAAATTAAGTTCCGTTAGATAATATGATTTTTTGCTGTGTTAATTCAATAAAATTAGGTTTTGACTCATTTAAGTAAAACGTAAGCGTATTATATTTAACCACTTCTAAAATAGTATCCTACATAAAGTACTCTTAAAAGAATACGGACGGTGATCTTTGTTAATATTTCTTGAGCATTTAATGCGATTATTTATTTAGAAGTTGTATTAATAATTTCCTTAATGTAAACTAAGCAAAACTTTTATTATACGTGACAGGAAGCCGTGAACCCCTCATAAAAAAACAACAACATAAAATCTATCTATTTTTTTTTCTAGTGTTAAGAAAATGTTTTGATCATTTTTGGACGGTGTTTTTTGATGTTGGACTTGCTTCTAAGGATCTATTTTATACTAACTTTACTGAAATCCACTTTTGTCGAAAAAATAACTATCAATGTTTAGGTAAATCCAGATAAACTAAGTGTGGGTTGTTAATATCTACACCAACTTCATTTTAACCAAATGGAGAGAGAAACATTAACTGTGAAGACTGAACCAAAAGACGACTTGAAATATATTCTTCATTATGAAGAAAAGTTTGAAATCAAGGTACAACGTTGTTATAAAGTGAAAATTTATATTATTTTTAATGTTCTCACGTCTCACTAACTGTTAGACTTATACCCGCATATGGACTGATTATTTTAATATTCTGAGAATGAAGAAGTTTAGATTAAAAAGCGATGTATTCATATTTCTGTGGAAGGAGTGAGATAAACCATTGAGGAAAAACCAGCCCATTGCGAAATTATGTTAGGACAGTTTGACCACTGAAACGGGTCAATTTGTAATATAACTATTTCCAAAAATTTACTAAAACTATAACCTATCCTAAACAAGCGCACAGGCTGTTTAACTGTTGGTTTGGAATTTTCAAAAATACAAGATTTACTCACATTTGGCCGGTAATACAATTAATTAATTGTAACAAGTTTTAATGTATCTACCTTTTTGTAAAATATAACTGAAGTCTTCTTTTTAACAGCCAAATGCTTTTGAAGAATGAAATAGTGCACATAACCTTCACACTTTGTCATATCGTCCTAGCGTTAGATCTTCAATCTTTCAAATTTGAGTTAATCAATATTATACCCCCCCTACCCCCTTCTCTTTGCTTAAACATGTATGCTCATGCCAATAAGGCCCATATTCATTAAAATTATCCCATTATGTTTTGTGAATGTTTGGTAACATACTCTTTATGATTTCCTAATCAACTTTGGTTGGTTAAATGTTTATTTATAATTAGTAAGTTATGAGTTTGCTTTTGTTAGCACTTTAAAACCCACATTAAATCATATTTTAAAATAGGTAGGATGCCAGTTTTCGCCAAAAGCAAACATATTGTGGGTTTTTGAACTCACCCTCTCATTTGCTTGGAGTGAGAATGTGAAACCTCCATACAACATTATATATATGCCCAGTCTTTTGTACGGCACTACCACTAATATTTATACTTTCTTAAACATATTCCTTACTACATAATGCTCTGAAATTATTTACATATAACTCTTTGATTTAAGTGGGATTAATTTATAATCCTTTCGTATTATAACATGATCACTATAATTATATTATTGGTCAGTATAACTTTATAAGATCTAATAACTGATCACTGTAAATAGTATATTCTTGTACAAGTGTCAAAAACTATTTTTCCTACCATTAATTTTTAGTTGATATCTTAAGAAAATGACATTTTCATTAAAAGTCAATTTTTTTGTATCTAAACTTGATTGAATAAATAAACACACACACTTCAATTAAAATTGAATGTGACTAAAATTACTTGTATCGGTCATAATCAGTGATTTGTTTTTTTAAATTTAAATAGTTAAATATAATGTATTTTCATTTTCTCTATATTTTCCTTTTATCTATTTATGAGCAATTGTGGCTCACAATAATTGCTGAACTCTCTAATCTAACATGTATTATACAAATGTCTATATTATGTAATGTGTTAAGCATAACTCTGTATAGTTAAAACACTTTTGTTTTTTGTTTGCTGCTAGTCTGAAATTGATATTCCAATAAAATCAGAGGAGAATTTTAAAGAAGAATTTCATGATTATCAGGAACCAGAAATGTAGTACAAGGCCCATAACATTCCCTCCCATTAAAGAAGAACTTCCTGTAAGTATACTTTCTATTAAATAGTTTTTCCCCCCCATCATTTTAACCCTGCCTTACTGCTGGTTCCCACTAAAAGCAAAATAGATATTTTTAATATGTTTTGAAATAATAAAAGAATATTACATTTTAAAATGAAATTCATTATTGGCTTTTATTTAATTTTTACCATACGAAATGGTTTTAATGTTACAAATAGTATTAACGTGTACACACTTTCTTACTCGTTGTTTTATCCTACATACAAATTATTTAGCTAATCTAATATGTTCACATTTATTTCTCAAAACGTTTGTTATTAACTTTATATAGATAAACACAGTTCACATTTCTTTATTATTAATATAAATTTAATTTAAATATGAGGTTTTCAACGAAAAATCTTAAAATCAATATATTTTTATGATATATGAATTAGATGAAAATAAAATTATCATTGTTGATCAAACGCCACAGCACATGATAGTTTCATAATAAATATAGTAATAAGTAAAGCACAGTCCAAAGAAATAGCATAATCATCACCACTTGTTTCAATCCTGTTGCTAGATAAGTTTGTTAAAATGTCTCCATATACATTCTTCCACCATTCTTCCTCGTTTTCATATTTCCATTTCTCTCCTCTCACTGTCACATTTTCTGATATATGCTCTTTCAGGGACTCCTTTGTGTTCATAGCTTTCTAAGATTGACCTTGGCACTAATTGCCTTTCTATGTCCATTATGTTTATGCAATTTCGGACTATCTTCTTCTTTTTCCATCTCATATAGTATTACATCCTCATTACATGTCCATACCATCTTAGCCTTGCTTCCTCTACTATCTCATGTACTCTAACATCCTCAGAATATTGAATATGAATTGAATATTTTAATCCTCATTACCTTATATTTATAATAACAAAGGTGTGTATCTATGTATGTATGTATATATGTTTGTACGGTCTGACTTTAATAGGAATTCTGTTATTTTTAATCTGGAAACTAATTAGCATCACTTAACGAAATATAAAAATATCACTCTTATTTTTAAATCCATAATATATATGATTAATACCATAAAATGAAATTAAGTATACATTGGGACTTAGTAATGGAATGTTTTGATAATTTTTTTGATTAAATTTAAGGTTTATTAAACAAATAAGAGAAATTTCTATAACATTTAATTCTAGTGACTTATTATCAATGTTTGGGTTAAAGGTGACCTTTTCTATAAAAATTTGGTAAAATATTATAATTAACCCTGAATGTATCTGAAATCTTACATTGACTGATTACATTATAGCACCATTTTATAAGTTACACCATAGTGGAACCAAGCAAGGTAGCAGTCTTACCTTGGCTTAATACCTTGACTGAATATACTATGACCCTTTCTTATAAGCCAACCCATAGTGGTACCAAACAAGGTAGCAGTCTTACCTTGACTGAATACACTATATGACCTTTTCTTTATAAGTAGGGAGACAATCCTTTGGCACCAAATATGTTTAAAATAGTCAAGCCAAAGTCATTAAACATATGCAATTTAGACACCAGAGTAGGTACTTTTTATATAAAGCATACAGTAGACAATGTAGAGTTAGTTTTGCTATCTATTTTATTGCCTACAAACCATTCATACTCTTTAGTGTGTGTTTTTTTCACTACCACCACATTTAACTATTTTTTGGGTTTATACGAATTTTTTGTATTAATTACATTTGATATGTTAGAGATAAGGTGGATTTTGGATTACGTGTATCTACTTGTGTAGAGATAGAAAATAAAACCATATATTAAAAATACTGCTTACATACATTGGACTGAGATTTGAATTTCATCTCCCTATCATTTACGGTATAGTCTACTGTGAGTGTGACTCCCTAGTCTAGTTGACCACTGAAGTAGTTCATGTGTTGTTAATCTCTAGACACTTTACTAGATTTTCAGTAGAAAAATGAGCTATTTTCAGATTGTTTTTTTTCTCTTTTACATTCTGAAAAGCTGAATTTTACTTCACCGGCTATCAAAGATAAAAAATTCAAATTTTCTTATTTCAATAAATTTGAATGTTTCTACTGCAGTGGCACAGATCCCTCCCAATATGTCTGCTACTGCTCTAATTGTCCTTCCAAGATGTTTGTCATTGCTTCCATTGTCCCAAACTAACTGACGTTCATCGCAACCGTTGAACAAGTGTCGAGTTTCAAACCTGCTCCAAACATGTATACCAATTTCTAAGAAATAGCACTCTCCTTCAGCATAAAATCCACACCGTTTGAAAAAAGAGGCGCCAAAGCCAAAATAGGCAAAAACCAACTTAATAGGTTGCTCTAGGCATTATGAAATTAACCTATTATATTCATATTATCATGAAATCCATATATATATATATATATCAACTGCCTATGTTTTACGATCAAGGAAAATGAAAGGAACAATGCTATCCTTACTTATATGCTATACTATAGTAGAACCAAGAAATGTAGCATATGTACTTTGACTGATTATGCGATGATTCCATTTTAAAACTTACACCATAGTAGAACCAATCTAGGTAAGTTATTACCTTTAAACATAAATCTATGACCCTATCTTATAAGTATTTTCTGATGGAACCAAGAAATGTAGCAATATTAACTTGACTAATTATACAATGACCCATTCTTATATTCCATAGTGTAATAATGTACGGTAATCTTCCTGCCTCACAGGTTAATTGATGGGTACATATTTCACAATAAACACAAACATGTTTTTTCAACTAGCACTCAGATATCCACACCCTCATCGCTGGATATTAGTACTAAATGTAATTCTAATATATGAATAAAAACAGCCAGATTTTCATAGCATTATAGCTATACCTTTCCTTATATCAAATGTAGTATCACATCCTCTATATTCTTCCTTTATTATTGTTCCCATCATGTTAACTAAGGATATCCTGTACGATAATTAAAAAGAATCAGGGATGTATGATAAATAACTCTATTTTGAATCAATGTTTATTTAATTGTAATTGATTATAATTTTACTATAGCTTACTATTACAGTCTAATACTTTGAATATTTCAGTATTGGGGTATTTTTCTTAAAAAACACTTTAAATACTACTATAGTTTTGTTGGCACTTTCTTATAATAAAATTGAGAAATAATTTTTTTGGGGCATTTACAATTTATAATTTTGTTTTAAGTAGTCATCAATTTTTATAAATAAAAGGGAATGTTTGATGACTTTATTCAAAGGGTGTATTTTGTTTATTGTAAACATTTTTTTATTGAATCAGAGGTCAGAAATTGCTGGAAAAAATTAAAATATTTCCAACAAACAATTTGTGTCTAATTTAAGATTTTATGCTACTTAATATTATCGGATTTAACATTTGTGTTAAAAGTTTAATCATACAAACAAATATTCCATTGGCATTACGATATTAATATACATAATGTTAAATATTTTAAAATTATGGGTTAATTAATTTTAATAAGAGGATTTATATTTTAGTACCTACCTTATTTTATGTTATAGCTTAAAGTTTGTGTATCACTTAGTCACTCATTGACAATAATTTCTGTTGTACAAAATTTAAAATTATCCTTTTGTGAGTGTTCTTCAAAAGTCTATTTCAAAACTTTACATAAATTTGATAATAGTGCTGATTGATGTTTTCCCCAGGCTATGATATTGCTTAAAACTTTTAATAGGATATTGTGAAGAAGTGTCTCCCATACTATTATGCTATTTATGTAATAACATTTTATTATGTTTGTAACTATTTCAGTCATATACTGGGCAGGTAAACACACACGCTATATATATATATATACTAGAGAGTTTAGGATGAAGGTTGTAAATAAGAGGAAGTGTAACCGGATTTATGTGGAGGTGGAGTGAAAAACGTTTTGGGATAAACCACCTTCACTTAACTTGACTGGGATACGAACCCCGATATCCCTTTTACTTGGCAGTCGAGTCTACTTCGTGAGCAATACCTTAGGGTATGGGGCCACCAAATCATGTCACATTGTACCTTAAAAGATTTTAAAAATGTATATTCCAATGAACAAGATGGTTTTGGAACATAGCTTTAAGAGAAAAATTTAACCAAATAACTTTTTAGTTTGATTGGATATGTATAGTAGTTTGATTGGATATGTATAATTTTTTTAAAACATTTTATTCATGTTGTTTCAAAGACTGATTACACTCTTAATTAATTCAGAATTCAGCTATACTTTTACAGATTACTAGAGTAAGCGACTAGTTATTAAACTTACGCTATTAATTAATTCCCTTTATTACAGAAACACCCAGGAAACTTGATATCGTCAAGTTTAACAGGACAATGCAGGACCTCTCAAACTATACACAAAGGTTTAGTATCAGACTCGACTACAAATAAAAAAAATGGAGATACACAAGAAGATAATTTTTATAAGCAGGCTGAGGGTAGAAGTAAACGTTTAAAACATGGAATAAACTCAGTAAAGAAGGAATGTGAAGAAGATGGATGCTACGAAAATGTAGTGAGTGTTGGTAAATGTTGGAAACATGGAGGAAATTATGTTCTTAAGAGATGTAAAGAAGAAGGGTGTTCCAATTGGGCTAAGAAGGGTGGTAAATGTATTAAACATGGAGGGAATTATGATATTATTAGATGTGAAGAAGAAGGGTGCTCTAAACAGGCAGTGAGGGTTGGTAAATGTCGGAAACATGAAGGGAATCATGTTCTTGATAGATGTAAAGAAGAAGGGTGTTCCAATTGGGCTAAGAAGGGTGGTAAATGTATTAAACATGGAGGTAATTATGATATTAAGAGATGTGAAGAAGAAGGGTGTTCTAAACAGTCAAAGAGAGTTGGTAAATGTTGGAAACATGGAGGGAGATGGATCAAGAAGATATGTGTAGAAGAAGGGTGCACTAAACATGGTAAGAAAGGTGGTAAATGTATTAAACATGGAGGGAACCAAACAGGCTAGGAAGGTTGGTAAATGTATGAAACATGGAGGTAATCATGCCATTAAGATATGTAAAGTGGAGGGGTGCTCTAATTATGCTCAGTGTAGAGGAAAATGTATTTCGCATAGAGGATACTGTGTTAAGGTCACATGCTAAGATAGAAGTTGCACTATTCTTGTTAAGGAAAGCATATACATTAAATGACAAGTGGGTCAATCTAATAAATATATTAAGAAGAGAGGTATTTTGAATGTCCTTATAATTAGTAGGTAATTAAACATATATATAGGTTCCGAAGGATTAGGGGGGTGTCCATACTCATTTACCGTGTAATCAGGTTTGTAACTGAATGACGATGGTATTGCTATTAGGGGTCTTGTCTAATTACAAATAAATAATTGCTATTAGAATTATCGTTCCATTTAGTAAATCAAGGTGGTAATAGACAGAGAAAATAGGCTACACTTAGAATAGTAAAAAAAATAATGATAATAGTCTAGAGTTTGACCAATTAACAGCTAAAATAGTTACTATCTACATTATCAAAAAAAATAAAAATTAAACTACAGCACTTCACAGATTGTCCAATGACATGGAAAACAAGGAAAAGTAAGGAAATTAGCTTGGTCAGGAAATAATCGGGGAATTTTGTAAAATATCTGGAATTTTAATAGATTCACTAAAAATATAGTAAAAATATTTTGTTCTCAATACGCACCTCTAAATCCATTTAACACATTGTTCCTCGATGCGCATATTGGAATTTATTATAGATAGGATAAATAAAAATATAGTCTGTATTGCAACTATTTTAAACGTTGATGGCATAAGTTGATCTTTTAATAAATATTACAATATGTTTTCACTGAAATTTAACTTAGATAACAACACCAAATAACCCATTGGCTTAGGTTGATATTCTTTAAACCCTTCATATAACGACCTAATTTCAGAATGCTTATGTGTCTAAAAATAAGATTTCATCAAGCTATTTTAATGATTTAATACTTGTAATATACAGTTACTGGAAATGTTGGAAAATGGGTCCGGAAAAGTCAGGACATTTTTAAAATTCAGTTGGGCTAGACACCCGGTTACATTTGATTAACTCCTCTTCAGTATTGTAAGCGGCGTTTGAGATAAAGTAAACTAATAACCAACTTTGGACATATTATGTTGCTTTGAATATTCTTATCACTTTAACCAAGTTTATATATTCACACGTGTGTGCATACTATGTTTAAATTAAGCCAGAACATGAGGTTACCATCGCATTCACTAGAAAATAACCCCACTTATATGTCATACTTTTCCTTTCGGTAATAATGAACACAAATCGAAAAGCAACTCCAATAATATTGATTTAATCTGTTCATACTAAATCTTTGCTCAAATTAGATTATCTTTTTATTTGAAAACATTGTATTGAATTTTCATGATTGTCTCTCATATACCTCTTATGATTATGTATTTTAATATAAGAGTTCTGTAGTTTATTGCATTATGTTTACTATACTGTACACTCCGTCGAGATTGTAAGTTAGCAACTCACTGGCTCAGCCCACGCGGTATGCTATACCTCCTCACATGACTGCAGGATAGTTTGCCTAGGCTACGCCCAAGGCCG
>CABEEJ010004512.1:0-63045 GCA_901482245.1 Timema douglasi
GACAGCTTGAGGCGGGGGGGGGGATTGGAAGGATGAGTGACAGGATGAATTATATCTTACATATTTTTGCGGCATCCCACCCATCAGCACACTTCGGTTATATATAGTATCACCACATAATTATAATGTAATATTATATTATAATTATAGTCAGATTATACAGACTAATTTGACAAACTCTTTGTTGGTATCATTTGGTAATAGTATCACCTTTTACCCTATACTATTAGCCACAAAAAATGATCAACTGTTTATCCTTGAAAGTACCCTCCCCCCATTCAATGGTCCCATTTGACCATAATGTAGGTCCCCGGCATAGACGTGTACTTTTTAAAAGCCCGTCACGTGAGCTATGACGCCGAGAAAGAATTGTACAGGGGAGGGAAGCAGGGGGTAGGTAAGTTAGGTAAGTATGAGGAAAGATCACAAGAGCAAGAGAGAAAAAATACTCCGGGAAATTTACGCTTGTCGAGTCTCCGCTTGGTATGCAGAATGTGTAAAATATAAGAGTTCGACGTTCCGCACAAAGTAAGATGGGAAAGAAGTGGGCTGGGTCTATAGGGCGGAGGGATATATTTCTTATGTGTGACCTAAATATTCCTTGTGAACGTAAAGATGCGATTTTTTTATTTGGTTAGAGAACTCTCTCTTTTCTTACTTTTTTATTTACATAAAGAGGCCAAGTGGGGGAAAGAGTAAAACATAGATTATTTATACTTAAAAGAGTGCATATTCTATAGTTTATAGTTCTGAAAACCAGAAAGTTCCGACAAACGCATGAATAATGCAAGACCTGTCAATTCAAGTATAAATGTTTAGGTGCAATTTGAGGTTGTCAGGCACATATGACATTTGTTTTGATGTTAGGCATGTCAGGTAGAAGAAATCGACAGTTATTTTTAGATTTCTTTTGTTATCATTTCGAATGGCCGTGGTCACTCATGACACAGTTACTCTAGAGCCACAATACTATTTTGGGATTACTTTTTAATGCTTCTTAATGCTAGGTCCCCCAGCACCGGTGGGCGTGGAAACTGAGGCCTCAGCGTCGTCTTGTCTGGTTTGCCTGTGACACACAGGTTTGTTTTTGAATCCCGGTTGGATCCAGGCCTTTCTTAAGAGTTTTTTTTATTAGATGGTTTAAAAGAGCTACACGTAATGGCAGGCACCTTTACTATAAATTATCCTTTCCACCCCTTTAATGTAAATAGGCGAAGAGCCCAAACGCAACATACAAACACAAGTTGACAGCTAGAAGATTTATATTTCAATTACAAGACTTATTATTTGTCATGTCTTATCTGTTTAGTCTTGAAAATAATCTTTCAAATTTTTCTGATATAAAACTACAAAACACAATATATCTTACACCTTTATTTTATTGTTAATTCAAGTTAGTTAAAAATGACACCTGAACACTGTAATTGAACATAGGACCTTTTGGCCTAGCACTCCTATGATCTCCCACTGTGCTATCCAAGATTTTTCCCATGTTAAGACTCATTCTTCACTCACAAACCAAGGCAAGAGTCTAATATGGACACGTGGATTCATAAGCTACTTGAGATAAACATTGAAACCACAACTAAAATATCCATCTAGTATTGTGCAATCGGTGATAGAAAAATGGACCCTTAGTCAGAGGTGTCCGTGGTATCAATGTTTAACTAAAATAGTTGACGATTTAAGACAGACACGCTACCAACTGAGCTAAGGTATCAAATAATATACGCCATGCTAGTCAATATAAAAAAATTATTTCGAAATTAGTAATCAAGTCACGTAAAGAAAAAGTCTACAAACCCAAGTAAATGCATTATATAAGAAAGCATTTTGAATACGTCAGTTTTTAATAAGCCTAAGGCTAGAGAAAGTTACCTTGGTTTGGCCAGATACCTTAAAATGAACATTTTCTTCTTGGAAATTTTGGAGTCAGCCATTCTATATAATACCTGTTTGAGATCCGGAGAGGCTAGTTGTCATTTAAATGGTGGATAAGGCTACTCATACTCATATTCATGTTTTCATATTAGTGGTTTTGAACAGTGGCAGTAAACTACTGGGTCCATGAAATGTACCGATGTGTAAATGAATGTGAAATGATGCCAAACATTAAAGTAGTGAGCTAGCTTAGACTCAGTTAGAGTAAAAAAGTGTATAAAAAGTCATAAAGAGTTATAAATACTCGTCACTAAGGCCGTATTCGCTCTGTCAACTGATCGCTGGCGACTTGATCGCCAAGAGACCAAAAAGTGCGAGACCCCACGCGTCGTTCATGTTTTTGTGGCTGCAAGTGACAAGTTGTTCCCTCGAGCCTAGTGGTTGCCAAAGACCTGGTCGCCAGCGGTCATTCGAAAATAAGTATAGGTCCTAACTATGATGGTCTACATTGTTGCCATATTTTATATTTGAACTTAGCAACTGACATGATCACAACATTCTTATACAACACAAATACATTTCAAATTCTATTAGTTTAGTTACCTACTCAAGGACAAAATCATTCTTGGACATAGGTTTCATTTCGGAGACCATCCTCTAATATCTGTCGATGCAACTATAAAAATACAAAATAGATATATAGTCCCTACACCTTGTAGGGGGTAACAAGGGGTTTTTACCTTGTTTGTTTCCTACTATCACTTCACAACAATGCGTTTACATCTACTCTAAATTCTACCTTTCTTATACCTAAGCTATTGGGGTAAATACTTATCAACAGATAAAAACTAAATAAACATAATCTACAGAAAAAACAACATAAAATGTCTAAAAACCAATATAAGTTTAAGACGCAAATGCAAGCACACTTGCGTGAAGGCACTATTGTAATGAAAAATAAAAAAACAAATGCATTATTAATTATTAGACTTTATTTACTATATTTAATTATAAATAGTTGTATTTTAATCATTAATTTTGTTGTGAAAGAAAATCCCAAAACACTCGCTGCCAAAGATTTTTATAATTGGTTTGTTGATCTTTACAAAACCTTCGTTAACAAGGAGACTTACACATAAGAGAAGTATTCACTAAAACTTATTCGAATTGTTACAGATTTAAGACGCAAATGTAACCACACTTACGGTCGATACTTTTCGTCACTGCTTCGCTCAGTGGTAAGATCGCATTAGGGTATTTAGCTTACCCTGTATTCTGAAAGATAAAAGAGTACAACAGAAGGACTATCAATGAGTACTTATGAGTTCACTGGCATAAATAGTGTTAGTTGAAAACACGGACAGATTTATAGTTTTATTAAATGTCTATAATATAGTAGTCTCGTATTGATTGTGATGTGTGATAAAGATACATGATAGCTTTAGATACATCGACAGTGTCGGGAAGGTCAAGGTTCGAATCGCGGATGGGTTCACTAAAGGTGGTTTTCAAAATTCAATTTTTCGCAGTGATTTCACCTGCTCACTTGAGAGAATGAAGGTTCACTCCTTCTATTCGCTTCATTCCCGTCTCGTTGATAAAGCTATATAATTAGCCTAAAGCTAATTAAAAATACAAAAAAAGTCAAAACTTTTAGATTTAATTTTACTCACAAGATAAGATTTAACATTTTTTCCAAATATGTATTAAATCCATTGTATGTATGTATACTGTGTTTAATTATCCTTCAGGTTTATTAGCATATTCCCGTTAATGAATTTGGAAGTGGAAAATTGGGCTGAAGAATAGATACAGGCTTACTTGTATCTGCGTGGGTGAGAGTGGGAAAGATTTTAGTAAAGGGGAAGGGGGTGGGTGGAAAGCCTCACTACACAAAAACCTCGTATCGATGCTTGACATCCCATAAAGCGAACTAAACAAGAAATTACCAACGCCTTAGTTCACGTGGCTAGAGGTAAAGATAAACTTGTTTGTATTGAAAAAGTATCGATATAGTGTTGTATTATTGTCTATATATCGATATAATGTTACATGGTCAAAGTATCGATATAGTGTTGTATGGTCTATATATCGGTATAGTATTATATGGTACATGTATCGATATAGTGTTGTACAAAATGTATCGATAGTATGTTGTACAGAAAGCATTGATATTGTGTTGTAAGCTATATATCTATATAGTGTTGAATGGTTTATGTATCGATACAGTGTTATACAGACTGTATCAATATTGTGTTGGTGACCTGGCGGTCTAGGGGTAAGGTGTTGGACTTCTGTGCTGGGGTCCGGGGTTCAATCCTTGGTCCCGGCACAGATTTATCTGATTTACAAACCCTTCCTTCACCTCTGACAAGACGTGTATTAATCACAACTTGTGAATATGGGAATTCCACGTTAAACTGTAGATCCTCCATTTCATCTTTACCATTACACATTAGCGTAAGTGCGTATAACCCGAATGGGTAGTAAGACGCGATGCTATTATTATTATTATTAATAATAATAATATCGTGTTTTAGACTATATACCGGTACAATGTTGTATGGTCTATGTATCGATATAGTGTTGTACAGAATGTATCTATAATATGTTGTATATAATTTATCAATATAATGTCGTAAATGGCGTATAAATATTGTGTTGTATATAGTGTGTCGATAGTATGTTTACATACTATATCAATATTTTGCTGTATGGACAAACAAACCCTTTCGTATTGTCTGAGGGGACTTCACCGCAGTGTCCTAACGAAGAAAACATCCCCAAACTTATCTCTGCCCGGTTGTATCAGCTACACGTGGTTATAAACACTAGTAAATATCATACACCGCCGGTTTGAAACATGTATTAATAATGGCTGGGGGTGGGGGGTTGTATCTGGGTCTGTTGTTTCCATAGCGACAAGAGTTTTGGGGCTGGACAGTGACAAATGATGGACAAGGGGTGAGTATGCGCCCTCCCCAACCACCTCAACTTACCCCCCTTCAGCTTTACATATGCAACGACACCCATTTGTCTTGCTACCCCAATCTCCACCCACTACAATGCTTTCCTCCCTTTAGACTTTTCATACTCACCCCAAAAACCCCTGCAAGTCCCCCTCCCCCCCCCCAAAAAAAAACCTTCTTGCTACACATCCTATGGAGACATTTTTTTTCTTTTGTTTTTTGTGTATAGCTGTTGTTTTGAGTGTGAGAATGTAATCTCCCTTCTAGTATTTCTACTTCCCTACTTTTATAAAAATCAACCCTCCTCTCAGCCCCCTCCCTCCCAACCTCACCCCAAACCCATTGTATCTTGCTTTTTATTCCCTTTATAGGTGGGGGTTTTCACTTTAATTTCTTCCCCCGAGAGAAAACAAATGAATATTGTATGGATAATTAGATTCACACTGAAACTACTTACACATTGCCTGATATCATTATAGTGTTGATTGTTTCGAAAGGTAATATTTGTATTAGCTTGCTCTTGCCAAAAACCTTTTTAAAATATTTAATATAATTTATGAATTTTTATATTAATATGATTACCTAATTGATAAATATAGTTTCATGGATTCTTTTACACTTGGTATATTCCACATACATTTTATAATTCAACCGACCAGTGGCTCTGTAAAGGATGTACTTCATCCCCTCCGTGTTTTTAAGTTAAGGAATTTTAATGCATCGAACCTCGTTGATATACGCCTTATAAATATAAGCCCGAGATCAAAGTAATAGTGGTTGAATTTAAATGTTTTAGCAAGTGCAAATAAATAAATCAGATACTAATTTTAATAGTTGAGCACAGTTTCTAAAGTCACCGGACACCTATTACAATTATCATTGCACTCAAGGTACCTTTCAATTCCAAATTTTATTCGGCGATTTTTAAAATGATTTTCTTAGTATTATGTTAAGAATTGTGTCATATTCTTATAGTTACTTAAAGTCTTAACATTTCGCTTTGAATTTAATGTTGAAATATCTTCTAAATTTCTCCCTGGATTTTAAATTGACATAATATCATTTATAAACTCTCCTTTGATTTCAAGTTAAAATATCTACCATAATTTCAACTCAAAATGTGCGCCATGGCTGTATTTTGTATAATATAAATAAACTGAGTCTCTTTCATGTCTGAAAATAGTCAAAATAATATTGAACCAAAATAATAAACAAAGAGAAATAATAAGAATAATATCAATTAGTAAAAAATAAATGGCGACTCTTCTTACCCCTCCTTCTCTATTAATATTTTCGGAAGCTTTTAAATTTTGAATTTCATAAATACATAAAAGTTATTCTTTTGTTATTATTACTATCTCCGCGTCTTACTACCCGTTCGGGTTATACAAACTTACGTTAATGTGTAATGGTGGGGTGATTGTAAGATGAAATGGAGGAGCTACAGTTTAACGTGGATCGATCCGAACCGCGGTGGAGGCCTGGGATTCCACACATTAACAAGTTTTCATTAATACACGTCTTGTCAGAGGTGAAGGAAGGGTTTGGCAATTAGATAAATCTGTTCTGGGAATGAGGATTGAACCCCGGACCCCTAGCACAAAAGTCCGACACCTTACCCTTAAACTGCAAGGTCACCTATTCTCTTGTTAATCAATTTAAAAAAATATATAATATTAGTATTAGATAAAATAGTTAGATGCTGTCTATTTATTTAAAAAATTAAAATATTACTAACTTTTTTTAATAATAATTTATTCTCGCACTAAAAATATATTATATCTTGCTAGAATGCGCCACTAGGAATTTTGTGTTCTAGGCGACCACCTTAATAACACTCATATTTAATAACCGTTGCTCAGGGTGTGTAAGACGTCAGTCTCACATATGTCAAATTTAAAAAAAAACACAAGCAAGGGGCTTAATCAATTACTTACCTAGTTTTATAAATACTATTATGATATGAGATATTATACGAGACACATTTTGAGCAGCCGCCATATTGTAAATGGTAAAAATATATAAAACCCATATACAAAAGTCAGTTGGCTTGGGTTCAAAAAATGCCCCAGCCAAATTTAGCTAAATTTGGTCCGATATCGTGGATTAAATATTCGAACACCTGGAAGACGAAGTGTCAAACTATCTAGATAAAATAGGACCTTGTTCCACCCGGTAAATTATATCAACAGAAGACTTACAAGTTATTTTAACATGAGATGTATCGATCCCCGTTTTTCTTATAATTTTTTTTTTTTATTCAAGTTCCTTAGCATTTACGAGGAGTTATATGTAAAAGGGGCCTATCTCGATATAAGCCCTTTTTAGGGAGATTGCATTTTATGTTCCATCATACTTATGTTGGTACGCTTGCAAAGTTTGGTTTGTATATCTTGAATATAGATAGCAGTGTGAGACAATTCATCAGCTGTTGTTATGTCGATTTTGCTCCACATTGTAGTGAGGTTGTAATTTCACGCTTTTATTTAGTATTACAATAAAACAGTGTAAAATGTCTGATATTGTGGTTAGTAAGGAAGAAGAAATTAATAATTCAAGCAGAAAGAGGAAGAAACAGGCATTAGGAGATATAAATGAAATTGAGACGTAATTCCGGGAAAGCCTATACAACAGCTTGTTCCAATAAATAAATTCCAGTTAAATCATTTAACAGTGTGATGAAATGTTGTTCCAAAGATTGTATTAAGAAAATTACTAAGGATGAACAACAATATGTGTTTTCTATTTTTTATGAAACCGGTTAAAAACAAGAACAAGATGTTTACTTAGGTGGTTTGTTGATCCTAGAAAAGACTGTAAATCAGAAAAAATGTAAGTGTGATTCTAATAGTACAACACGAGGAAATGTGTGGTCATATTCTGTAAAATACAATGGCTCAATTATTGCAGTGTGTTGAAATTGTCTTGTATCCCTTTATCAAGTATAGATCAAGCGGATTCGTGTGATTCAAGATAAAGTTAAGGGAAGAAGGTCATTTTCTGAAATTCGGGGTAAACACAATAATCGACTTTGTAATATAAAAGAAAATGTGTGGAATCTGTTTAATGAACATTTAGAAGGAATATCCCATCAAGATTCTCACTATTCTATTAATAAATCAAAGTACTTTGAAAATCCCGACCTTAATGGAGTAACATTATTTAAGTTAGTCAAAGAGCATTACAAGGATAAAACAGGCCAGCCATTAAAAATGAGATACAAATCATATCAAAAGTACTTTAAAAAGCACAATATACATGCTTTTAAATTACCACTCGCTGATGTGTGCGATTTTTGTAGAGAGGCAACAGTGAAACTCAAGATTAACCCAACAGATTCATGTAGGGTTATGTTTGAATTACATAAAAGTAAGGCTGAAGCTTACAAAAAAATTAAACGGGATTAGATTGATACTTGTAAGTTTGTTGGTAGTCGAACTCTAGTGTTAGAATACGACTACGCTCTAAACTTGCCTCTGCCGAAAACAAACGTAACTTCTCAGTTATTTAAGAGGCTTATGTGGCTTTTATTGTTCGACTCACACTGCCACAATGACGATAGTAGTGCATTTTATTATTTTTTAGAGACTGAATCTAAAGAAAACTCCAGCACAGTTTGTTCATTTGTTAACGACTTTATTATGCATGAGTTACAAGAAGAATGAGATATTCGAGAAATTATTTTCTTTTCTGATGGAGCAGGGGGACAGAATAAAAATATTACAGTAACAACATTTTGTAGTAGGCTTTCCATGAAACTGAAAGTAAAGATAGCCCATATTTTTTCCAGTGCAAGGTCATTCGTACAACCAATGTGACCTAAACTTTGGTGTATTCAGTAAACATTTGCGTAAAATTGAAAAAAATGACTACTCTTAGTAACTATGTGAAAGTGTTTGAAAAATTTCAAGTCAAGCCATCCCCATTTATTATAAAAAAAAAGGGTGCAGCTATTATACAAAAGTGGGCTGAAGGACTACAAAACATTGCTGGATCTCAAAAGCCTAAAGCAAGAAAGCAAGTTTTCAAAATACAATCCTATCAGCGTCTCAGCTACCCTGTGACGGGAGGTGTCCTAGTTTCAGTGTCGTATACAGGTCCATATCTTCCATTTAACTATTTTAAGAGACTTAACGACATGGGGTTGACACTTCATCCAGTTAAGCTAACTCCATTAGCTGGAGCAGTCGTGAGAAGTCTTTTTTAAGTTTTTGGAACCTAAACAAGTTCACTGGTTTGAAGAAATCTTAAAAAAATAATTAGGTTTTAACATTAACGTGACATGTTGATGAGAATATTGTCAATGTTGATAAAAAGATTTTCGATTAATAATTTAACCAAAGAAGGCTTAAACTGAAAGAATGAAATTTTACATTTCACAGGTAAAAAGTGTATCTAATTTTAAATTATTTAAAACATTTTTTGAGTGAATATGCTACACATAAAAAAATGTAGCTACTATTTGTCCAAATTATATTTATGATTATTTCCACTTAGGTCACCCTTAAAATGTTTGAAAACACCACTAAAAATTGGTAAGCTATGTAAAAAGGGCCTCTGACACTTGTTCTATGTAAAAAGGGCACTTGCAGGTAATAATAATATAATATTTAACTACGCATATATACAAAACACGTAAGGAAACTATGAGTGACTGTTAATTTCCGAATATGTTTACCACCTTCCTTTGTGGCACAGGGCGAATCTGTGATAACACCTTCAAGACCTCGATCATTCATCCCGGTCACGAGTCTTTGTAAAGTCGTACAATTCAGACGATACACCGAGACAGAATCAAACATGCCAAGGGAAGACGACAGACACCTCCTAGCAGCAATTCAGGAACTCTCCCAGTCAGTACACTCTAACAGAGACAGATTCAGGGCAATCGAAGACTTACTGGACAGAATGGGTTGATCGGAGGCTCCACCGCAACAGCAGGTAGCGGACGTGGCAGCGGCTGTACCCACGCTGGCAGTGCTAGCACCCACAAGGGAGGCTTGGGAGTCGCTGTCTCCACCAGACACTCCACTGCTGGAAGCGGAGGAACCAGCAGCTCTGCGTGTCACCCTGGCCCTCAAAGCCAAGACAACGGAGCTTCCCGTGGGACGGGATAAACATTGAAATATTGGGTTACAATATACTGCCCCCTCTCATGTTAACCTTCACGCATAAACGCTCTATTGGATTCATACTACCTACTTAGAGACTAATAATCCTTCTGCATTAGTACTCTTCTCTAGTGTAGTTCATGGTAGTTTCGATCTAAATCAATAACATTATCAAACCAAATAAAACAAGAATAATCTCCCCGCTATCTAAAACGGTTCATGTACTTATCATTTGTATCTTCTGGCTAGAACGACCTCCAAGTCGAGCCTACACACGTCACGTCCTAGTTTGACGAGTGGACCGAGCGAGCTATGGCGTTCCCGCAGCTAATCTGACCACCCCGGTCAAAGTTAAATAAAAATGGGCCAGCCAAGATTTCCCTCGATCAGTGGATGGCAACTATTTTGCCCTCTGGTTGACGACACGTGCTCTACCACCGAAACATTGTGTCACTGAAGACGTCTCGATTGAAGAGGTCTAAAGGGTCGATGTAAACAACGGGCGTACGTGATCATCCCTGCGTTTCCCAATACGACCATCAGGTCGATGGTCTACGTGTATTCATGCTAGCTTCAAGATGGCCGAAGTGACGTCACCGACCAAGTGTTCAAATTCCCCACCATCCTATCCTAGCAACGAGCCCCTATATATACCAATGTGTCAGTATACAAAATCGACTACAGTCGCACTCAGACGACGAATTCGTTTGATTGAGTGTGCGTTTGGACGTTGCAGTGAAACGTTGTTAAATTGTTCATTGTGCGAATTTATCCGTGCCGTCTGAAGTCGTGTAGAGTCAGTGAGTTGAATGACAACATAAACACAACAGTGCTTTACACAGTGCGTCAGTGTAGTTAAACGGCGTTAACGAGTGTATATATATTTATTATTTATTTAAATTATTTTGTTAAATTGTGATATATTACGTGCCGACTGAAGAAGGGTAGCGTGCTACCCCGCAAGGGACACGTAAAGAGGGGGTAATGGCCTCCGTATCTGATGGAGAAATAGACGTGGAAGGAACAGACGATGAAGCCATGGAAGACCAGGAAGGGAGCCCATCAAACACTGAAACAGATATAGCCTTTGAGCCAGTCTCTGGACTCAAGAGGAAGTTCAAGACAAGGCCGGAACAAGAAGTTCTGAAAACGAAAGCTATAAAAGTAAATAACAAGTTTGCTAGCTTGTCTAGCCTACAGGACGAACCATCCAACAGTCAAACGGGGCAACCAAGTGGAGGCACAAATGTAAGTTCCACCCCACGACGTATAAAGACCCCTCCGGTGGTCATAACAAACGCGACAAAATATAACATGGTTATAAAGCTCCTAAACACCAGCTTGCAGGATGACTACAAGGTGTATTGTATTGCTCAGGGTATTAAAGTAGTCACGACATCCTACAGGGACTACACCGCATTGTTAAAACTACTTAAACAAAACACGCTCGAACATTTTACATATGTACTGCCCAAGGACAAGCCCTTCAAGGCTGTCATCAAGGGCCTGCATGCAAGTATGCCATGCGCAGAAATTAAGGAGGAGCTGGAGGACAGGGGATTCACGCCGACTGATGTGAGGCAAATATACTCAAAATCTTCTCCAACATCAGTGACACCGAGACCCCTACCAATATTCGTATGCACCCTGGCGAGGACAGAAGGAGTGGGAGAGATCTTCAAGGAGACAGTCATCAACCACACGGTAGTGAAAATAGAGGAGTACCGTACTTCACAGAGCACAGTTTTACAGTGCCACCGTTGCCAGCGTTTTGGGCACTCTAAGAACTACTGTGCCCAAAAACCACGCTGCGTAAAGTGTATAGGAGAGCACCTGACGGTAGAGTGCCAGAAAAAAGATAAAACAACACCAGCACAATGCGTGAACTGCAAGGGTCAACACGCAGCAAACTATCGCAACTGCCCTAACTATATACGAGAGTTGGAAAAGAAAAACCAAGTGTCAGGAAAGACAAAAGAGGGGGAAAGCAAAGTGGCTAGCCCTCCTTCCCGCATGGCGGGGTATCTCAAACCCCCAACTGTCCAGCAACTTTCTGCTAGCCAACCAACACTATCAACAAACAAGGGATTGAACCAGCCATCTTATAGCGGAGCTGTCAAGAAGATGGCCAAGAAGGATAAAAAAGAAGAACGAGACTTGGATGAATCCTTTGACTTGAAGGACATTTTACAAATTATCAAGGATATAAACATTGTGGGCATACTCCAACTCCTCAGGAAGTACCTAGTAAGGCTGAAGAATGCTCCCGACAAAACAACTAAAATAATGCTTCTTCTGGAAGCCGCATCCGAATTTTTCTGTGATGGTAACTAAGCAGGGAAGAGGTGAAGAAGTCTCATTAAACATTCTGTTCTGGAATGCTAATGGGATACTACAACAAGAATACGAGTTCCGAAAACTTCTGTATACATATGGAGTCGACATAGCTCTGATCTGTGAGACCCACCTAGCAGAACAAAAGAAGATGCGGTTCTCCGGTTACGAGATGTATCGCAACGATAGAACAACAGGCAGGGGAGGGGGCACAGCCGTGTTGGTGCGCAGCAGCCTTGCACACTACCAAACGTGTTTACCGGCTATGAATTATATCGAATCCACTTCGATTGTGATTCCCACAGGGCGGAAACAGATAGTGTTCACCGCCGTCTACAGAAGCCCTGCTGTCCCATTCACCATTGAGGACCTAGACAAGCTCACGTCGAGAAAGGATTTCCTCATAGCCGGAGATATAAACTGCAAACATACGAGTTGGAACAGTCGCGTGTCTAATCAGGCAGGCCGGACACTGGCTGCCCAGGCAGAAACCAAAAACTACACAGTCCTGGCGACCAACGAGCCGACGTACTACCCATCCAACTACAGGAATCTCCCAGATGTCCTGGATGTCGTCCTGACGGATCTCGACACGTTGCCGGAAGAACTCGAAACCTTGAATGAACTCGACTCAGACCATCTCCCGGTCTTCGGAAGGATATCGCTGAAGACAAATCCAAGACTATCATACCTTAGGAGGAAGATACCCAGAAGTGACTGGGGAGAGTATCGGCGGGTACTGACAGATGCAGTTCCATTAAACATGGAGGTAAATTCCCCAGAAGAAGTGGACAGCTCCATCACGCTCCTGACAGCTACACTACTCGAAGCATACCGAGAAACAACTGCATTCGAGACACCACCGGTGTCGTGGAGGAGGGACGACCCGGAGCTGAGCTATTTGATAGCCCTGAAGAGGGAAGCGCGTAGGAAATGGCAGCAGCACCGGGATCCAAGGCATCGGGCAGAATACAACAGGCTAAGAGCCCTTGTGCGTAGGAAGGCCAAAACTCTGAAGATCTCAAACTGGAACGAGTACGTAGAGGACACATTGGCTGGGGACGGCAACGTGTGGAAGGTGACAAGACAACTTAAAGGCACAAAAGGGAAGGCAGGGACCACGGTCATCCACGGAAGAAGAGGGTTGGAATACCGGAGCGAGGCCAAGGCAGAGGCCATTGCGGAATCGCTCGAAGATCAGTTCAAGGCAAACTCTGAGCCTCAGGACGAAGAGTTTACCAGAACAGTAAAAAGAGCGGTCAGAGCATACCTAGCAGATCCGGATGTAGAGCTACCGCCCCCTATAACAAGAAACGAAGTCGCCTACCAAGTGGAAAGGCTGAAACTACGAAAAGCGGCTAGCCATGACAGGATCTCGAACGAGATGCTACGACACGTCCCGGAAGGGGTGATTCAGCTCCTATCAAGAATGTTCTCAACGGCATTGCTGGCAGGCTACTTCCCGGAGGCATGGAAGGTCGCAGACGTCGTCTCACTGCCCAAACCAGGAAAGGACGGCAAATTCCCGCAGAACAGGCGGCCCATCAGTCTGCTCAGCAACATAGGAAAATTATTCGAAAAAATAATTCTGCAGCGACTGAAAGCCTTCGGCAGGGAGCACAGGATTATCCCTGACGTACAATTCGGATTTAGAAACCGGCATTCAACAATACACCCAGTCCTGAGCCTAGTGGAGGACACGACAGAAAGCTTCAATCGAGGGGAAATAACGATAGCGGTACTTATGGACGTAGAAAAGGCCTTCGATAAGGTCTGGCACGCCGGCCTTATCTACAAAATGATCCAGGCCAATTTCCCAAAAATCTACGTGCAGCTAATCAAGAGCTTTTTAACTGGACGACAATTCCAGGTCAAGATGGAAGGGAAAAGGTCGCCCCTTCATAGGGTCGGAGCGGGGGTGCCACAGGGGTCGGCACTCTCCCCGTTCCTATACACCGTGTATGTCGCTGACATCCCCACGGACCCGATGGTAACGATTAGGCTCTTTGCAGACGATACGATGTTCACCATAGCCAACAAGAACGTGAAATACGCCCATCGCCGCCTGCAGCGGTACCTGAACGAGTTCAGCAGTTGGCTGGAGAAATGGAGAATAAAAGTCAATGCGGAAAAATCGTCAGCCATGTTGATTACTAGGAGGAGACCCCAAACACCTGCCCAGCTTGTAGTGTTGGAAGAGGATATCCCCTACAAGAGTTCTATGAAATACCTCGGGGTGATGTTAGATGCCAGACTCGCATGGAGGGAACACGCAGACTACACAAGAAAAAAGGCAATGGGGGCCTTCATCGCAAACTATGGCCTGCTCAAGAGCCCAGTGCTGGGGATCAACAACAAGTTGCTACTGTACAAGAGCTTAGTACAACCGATTCTGCTATACGGATGCGAGGCGTGGGGGTATGCTCCCGAGTCAGTGATAGGTACACTACAAGTAGTACAAAACAAGATTCTTAGGAGTATCCTAGGTGTGAACACCCGATCCAGCAATGAGTACATACACGCTACCACTGGCAGTGCGACACTTCAGGAAATCTTCCGGAAGCGAGGCGACAAGCTCTATAAACGAGCCAGCGAGGTAGAGGACAACGCCACAATTAGAAGATTGGGCCAGTACGACCCCCGTGAGACAAGGAGATACAAGAAGCCCCGACTCGTATGAGAATTAACATCTGCACACCTTCCCAATCAACCCTTTCCTACTAACCACTCCTCTTTCTAAGCATAGCCAATCCCTGGGTCCCCATCCTCTCACGTCCACACAAACTACGTACCAAAATCATTCTATTCACACTTTCACTTTCATCAACGCCATCTTCACTTAGTGTCTAATATTATTTCATGTATTTTCTTTCAGCTCGTCTAGAACTTACTCACTCACTACACCACTCACATCGGGCCTAACTGCGCTTGTGTTTCCATCACAGTGTACGAGGGCTCGATCTAGTAAACACCACACAACTCTGCTGCTCCCAACATACAAACCTTCACCAACCAACTCCATTTTCCCTTCACAACCAAATTACACTTTTAGACATAAAGGTTATGATCTGTGACTACAGATTGGTACTTTAGGCATTAACAAGCCACCTACTTCCTCTGAAAGTCGCTTCTAACACTCAGAACTAGTAGTTCAAGGCAAACAAGGGAGCTGACAAAATCGACTATTTGATTTCAACGCTTCAGGAGAAGTGCTGTCCTGTACTTGGACACAATCAGGATAAACTGTTCTACGTAATATTCAATGGACATAAACTATGGCGTGTTTATATTTGAACTCTGAATTAACGTAATATATTGTATTAGCCAGAATAGGCGTGGTAATCTTTGCTAACTTAAATGTTTATTGATTTGAAGTAATTTTTGTTATGAATCACTTATTAATTTCTGTCGCCACTTGGGCGCTAGTGTCTGTCATGTCACTTAAAGTTTTGGATCACCACAATTATTAGTTAATTTGTCGTTTGGCGTATTAAATGTAAATTGTCTTGAAATGGTAGTTATCAGTCATAATAATTTCACCCTTTTGGTATTGTTCTTTTTGTTAATTATAGTGGGATATATATTAAAGTAACGTAACTTTTTCTGATAGATAAATTTTATATAACATAATTTGAAAGAATTTTATATTTTTCCAAATCTTTTGATAGAATTGATTGGTTTCATAACAATGCATTGTCTCAAGTACTATACGACTAATTATAAACAAGTAGGGATCTTGTTTACGCCTCTTTTTTGTGTCGACCTCTAATGGTCCCGCGGAAGTGTGACTTAAAGTCTGTAGGTCAAACTCACCTGTTGTTTGAAATATCTGAGTAATATTAACATTTAAATTTAACCTTTTTATGTCTGCATTTAAAGAAGTAAATCAGACACTCTTTGTAACATTTTAGAGTTGCCCATTAAGCTCCTGTTTTAGTCATCACATAAATACTTGGTTTTATATATAACGACTAATAATTTGTTCAATACTCAACAATATGAGATGTTCTGTCTCTTCAAGACTGACCCAGTCGACTGTAGGATATGTTACTCGTTTAGTAACATTCGCGTAAACGTACCGCTCAAATAACAAACAAGTTATTATTTATTTGATTTTCAACATACCTCCGTTCGACCTTTGAGGCCATGCAAATTATTGTTATTGTTATTACCTTTGAATAAACCATTTATATTGTTATTTAAATCTTCACAATGTTTTGCCCTTTAGTATGTGTCTAATGTTTCCACCTCCCACCTTTTTGTATATCCATGGTCGTAGAGAAGAGGTAGTAGAGTGGGCGGTAACAACAAGCAAATTATCCTGATCCACTCAGAACTGCTCTACAGACCTTACCACATAGCATCAACACGCTATATATAACGTTAACCAAAGGTTGGCCAACAGCGATTGCGGTGGCAGGAGGTGACATGGGAGCCGCTATCCAACCGCCAGGCTTTGTGCCACCGCCACCCTCAGCAGCCGCCGCCCCGATTTACATTCCTCAGCCATCGAGAGGAGGCGGCGGTGCCTCAAGCGGCTCGTTCCGACGCCGTGGTCGAGGGAGGAGAACGTGAAGAAGCTAATCAAGAAAAACAATTTTCTAAATGCTCATATGTTACCTGTTCCCCGTGTATTTTTGCAATAACTATGTAATTTGTTGATAAATACACAATGACTGTCTCCTGGCCTTCCACTATTACCCGAAGTACGTGCTAGGGCTCGGAGTATAAAATCGCGAGTGAAGTGGAGAGAAGGCATCAGTCGGACGTGAGGAGAGGACCGACAACCTTCAAAATGTCTAATTTATTGATAATTTCAATAATGCCGTATGCCTACAATAGTGTGGTTGGTAAAAAACACAACATAAAAGTGTAAATAGTCGAAAACAATGCTTTAAAATAAACCAGCCATGTTTGATTTGCATAAGATCACTAGATAACAAAGGTCATTTTGAATACATCTACAAATGTATGGAGCAAAAGTAAAACGGGACAATAATAATGATCTCAATGAAACATTTTACAAATCTGAATGTTGCCGTTTCGTTTAGATATAAAAATTTTCAATATTAATTCAATGGGTGTTCGAGAATCCAATATAAGGTATACAAATTGTGATATTAAGGCGGTAGTGTAGGGGACGCGAGAAAAGCACAGTGCTTTGAAGTATTTTTTTTTATTAAAACAAGTTCTGGCCAAAAAAAAAAATATTTCTCCAATGAAAACATAAGATTCAAGTTTTTTCACGTGGTGATATCAACAGTTATTAAATATATGTCATGAGCATGGAGAAATTAGCTGAAAAACTTTTAAATGAAAACTAGAAGTTTTCATTAAATTCCAGGACACTCTTGACATATATTCAAGAAATTTTGATATCATCACGTGAAAAAAATTAAACTAAGTGTAGGTATATACTGAAGTCATATTTTATTTATTTTACAAGAAAAAAAGCCTATAAAACTGCAAAAACACTTACCTTTGAGATACCTTTTTAGCAGGTGATATTGAATCGTCTGCTAAACTCACGAAACTAAAATTAGGGACTTAGACTACTAAGTTTACCTTACTACTTACTCGGTAGTAGAGACGTTCCTCAATCCCGGGAACTCCAGGTGTATATAAGATTAAACGGAACAATGATGAATAACTCAAAAATGTTAAATGAAATGATTCTAACATAATATGTGTGCCGGGAAATGTGTTAGTGTATTTTACTAAATCAAATTGGATGCCATTAATAAAATTGATTGGTTTATTACAAATAGAAACGACAAATGAAATGCACACGCTGAATATACAATTAAGTACCGTCTTTAAAAAAAATGTTTAGTCAATTAATTTTACTTATCGTTAATACAATCAAATATTGTATGAATGACCGTTTTTTCCAAAACAATAACTGTCAATAGCAATATTAAGTCTAATAAAATTAAAGCCTTGTTAATTTTTAATATACGAAGACCTTGTTTGCTAACTCCGTGATAATATACATGATTAGTCAATATTCCTTCCAATTACAATAATTAGTTATATCAAAGTCTTGATGTTGGACAATTAATTCATAGCCATACAAAAAATGTATGGCTTACCAATAATTGCAGCTATTGGTATAAAAATATATGTGAATAGTTTTATACTCCTCTACAACCGCTCCTCTTGGTTTTGTATTCCGAGTTTTGTTCAGTAGACTCATAAAATAAATAAAAAAACCTTTAAGTTTGAAAGCTAAACGTTTTCTATCTCACTTCAACAGAAATATTTTCATTTTTACTTTTAGCCAAGATTTTTATAAGTTTTTATCAATATTTTATTTATTTATATTAAAAACAAAAACAATTCAGTTAATTGTTCTGTTGTTCCTTCTCAACCCTATAAAACATAAAAACAACTCAGTTCATTGTTCTGTTGTTCATTCTTAACCCTATAGAACATCAAAACAACTCAGTTCATTGTTTTGTTGTTCCTTCTCAACCCTATAAAACATAAAAACAACTCAGTTCATTGTTTTGTTGTTCCTTCTCAACCCTATAAAACATAAAAACAACTCAGTTCATTGTTCTGTTGTTCATTCTCAACCCCAGAGAACATACAGACAACTCAGTTCATTGTTTTGTTGTTCCTTCTCAACCTTATAAAACATAAAAACAACTCAGTTCATTGTTTTGTTGTTCCTTCTCAACCCCAGATAATATAAAAACAACTCAGTTCATTGTTCTGTTGTTCCTTCTCAACCCCAGATAATATAAAAACAACTCAGTTCATTGTTCTGTTGTTCCTTCTCAACCCCAAAGAACATAAAAACTTATCAAGGATACAATTGTTTTAAGCTATTAAAAAAATCTTAAATACCCGTTTCAATTCCTTTTAAAACATATAAAACGAGAAACAATAGCATTGACCTAAGTTGATATTTCACTACTTGTACAAAGAGATTAATTATCTAACATAGTTTTAATAACATAAAATAAACTATGGAAGGGATCGGAACCTAGCTTTCGCACCAGCTGTTTGATATTAATTTAAACACATACAAACCTTTAAAACATTAACTATTATTTTAATAATCATATTTACGAAAACAGAACAAACTCACTTTAAAGAGTAAAATAAATATTAAATAGATCCCCAGCTAAACAAGAACGTGTATAAATGCTGGAATATTCCATCAACTAATTATGAAAAGGCGCCAACCCTCAAGGTTTTATATAGACCTTCCTTGCGTTCCATGCATTCCCACCTTAAGATCGATTTTCGATTATTTCTATTGCGGTATAAATCGAGTGTATTAAGTAAACGAGTTTGACATCCTTATATTTAACTCTAGAACAAAAACCTAAGCCCAATCCTCCTGTTCATCAATTAATCATTGTGAGAATAAAAGCCCGGAATTCACTAAATACATATTTTAGGCAGTGCCGGGTATTGAATTTTAGACTCTTATCTCCATCAACAGTCGCATTATTGACTGTTAGTATGTGCCATGTGAAATCTTTAGAAAAAATAATCTCTTGAATTATTTAAAAAGATTAAAAACGCAGACTACCTTGTGTCATACATTGTTGTTGCATTTTTTTACGTGAGTCACATCTAACTATTAATCTGGTTATTCTAAGCATTTAAAGGTGGGTAAGTAAGTTGATCTGCATTAACATGGTGGGAAACCATTTAGTGAAAACCACCTCAGTTCACACGGGTGGGATTCAGAACCAAATATATTCATCATCGGAAACCCGGGCAAAGCCACTGATACCTTTCTCCATGTGACCACGATTACGGTAAACAATTTATTTGTTTGTAATATAATACCTATGTAGTCCGTTCATTAAATACTTCTTGTTGAACACTTAGTTTATTTCTGACATGATACTTATTGATATCCCTCCATTAAGGAATTCTACGTTCAACAATCTATAAAAGAAGAAACAATCATCAAGACTGTTTTAAAGAACTCGTTCCTATAACAAATATCGTATGTTTGTATATGATGAAGGAACAGGCTAACACACTGTATAGTTTGGTCTACTACTACATTAATGTAAATCAGTCAAAATTACGTAGGCTCTCTCAGACAGTTGATCGGTCCTCCTCCACGAACGCCCTCATTCAGTCACACCACACCAACCTTGCGGCGTCCATTACTTGGACACTCTCGAACGAACAGTCGACAATTTATGACTTCGAACGATACATTTGGCAAACGAAACAATTGTTCAACTACTATAAAAATGAGTTTAAATCATATACATTTTAACTCCAGTCCGATTTTTATAAGAAAGGCCTTATCTGACAGCTATAGAATTATTGAAATTATCAGTTCCATTAAAATAACAGTAATCTTGTGGTAACACATTTTCGTTGTTGACATTCGCCGTGATATAGTGGTCAGTGCACCTGGCTACGAGTCTAGGGCTCCCAGATTCAATTCCCGGCTGGTACCTTTGATATGTTTTCCTCAAGGGGAATGATCCCAACGATCACCAGGGCTTGGTTAATTAGGTTAATTTAGGTTAAGACTCCTACTGGCCCACACCTCCATATTCACTATCATCATGGTGATCATCTCATTGCTGGTACGTGTAGACAACTTCATATGGTGTATCCTGGGCAACGCTCTGTCATCAGAGCAGCTAATAGTCTACATACAGGGGACCGAACTTGGATGACATCTCCCTCCCGATCATATATACAATACTAAACAAAACAAAAAAAGTTGGCATAGTGAACATATTAATATTTTCTAAAAGGTTTTTCTTACCAACATCCTTCTATATGATCTTTAAAACCTTCACATTATTAAATGCTTGGCAAGTGTGTTAACATTAGTGATATCCTCTTTAGGATCAAACCAGTATCCCCCGGCCTTTCAGTTGATCTATCTATCCTCTCGAGTAATAATAATCAGCAACGTCTCCAGACTGGATGACTTGGTCGACCTTGCGGCAGTTGAGGGCTCGGCGAGACGCCAGACCCATTACATCCCAAACAAGTGGCTTTATGACGACCTCATTACACTACCGCCGACTAAATGGCACGGCGCTAATTCGGAGTTTGTTGTTGGTTCATTCTGTCTCCAGACAACGACAAATAGGACACACACAGAAACGTTCGAGAGAAAACAAAGCATAAGTGTCACTGGGTTAATCGAGCATGGTTTTAGTTATTAATTTTCACAGAGGCCTGCCATAAGAATAAACGAGATTACGTTATTCTAAATTTCAATAACTAGTTTTTTTCTATTTTTTCTTTTGTCACGATGTGTTAATACCAGATCGGGCTATACGCATGTGTACTAGCTCTGTTATTGTGTTAGGTATGAGAAAAGTGGATTCTAGATGAATCTCACCCGCATTTACATGTAGTGAGATTGGAAAACCATCGGGGAGAATCACCCTCCACACACACGACCGAATTTTAGCCCCAATATCCCCGTCATCAGCATTTTAGTTTTTTCCGAGAAGGATACCTAAATCTATGTAGCTATTGAAGCGTGTAATGACTTGTTTATATTAATATCGTCAAAACTTTGATTATTTTGTATTTATTTATACTATTTGTGTTCTCTATTACCAACATGGAATATCCATATTTCCCTTTCCACTTAGTTTCATATACACTTAATATATTAATTCTTCTACCAATTGTTTCCTCCAATAGTTCATTCTCTTAACCCCACATGCATTTCATATTCCACGTTCCAACAGTATATGCTTTCACCAGATTGTCAACAAATGGGTCCTTCCCTTTTGACCTCAGCTGTTCATCATAGATTCGGTCATCTGAGACTAATATTGCACATTTTCTTTTAATAACTAGCTTATAGTGGACCAGGCTGCTAGCCTTGGAAGTACCCGCAACCATAGCAGTATTTGTTGCTAAAGGTAAGTATGCTGTACTGAACGGTGTTGGCACATTTTAGCCAGTAAAGCACAAGTACAACCATTGCTCAGTCTTACCCTGCGTGAACTTGCACTGTTCACCAGTATCCCTACTATAGAAACTGCCTTGTCGGCCGATATACAGTTTCGTGTGACACTAGAACTAAGAGGTAAGGTGGAGCACCAACATACCAGAACACACCATTTAGATACATATTTTATCTAAATCATTGGCTGGTTCACATCTGCCACCCGAACTTTTCCTTTAATTCTCCCCCAGATTACTGCGAGGGCCATATTTTCAGTAAGCGTGGGCCGCACTGGGCCCAAGGGCTCTTAGTTGAACCACACTACCTTAGACCCTTCAGTACAGATTTGTTTATTTGGCCTCTTAAACACATATAAAAGAGTTTTTGTTATATACATGCATTGAACGTATACTTTTAATTCTAAACACAATTTACAGAAATAAAGACCACAATTGTTTGCCATCTCAATTTTGGTTTGTTGTTTGATCAAAATGCCTGACTTAAACCAAACCTGTCCAACACCTTATCTCAGTTGCTAGCTGTCTAATAATATAAAGGCCCCAGATTCCATTTTTGGCATGGCTGAAACATTTGTAATTGGTGAAATGTAGGTTTCCTATTTCGCAATTATAGATTATTGATGGCCAGGGGCTGTATGTTGTGTATATTATTGATTTAAGTGAGCTTATAGGTCATGTGTTAATACAATCAGTTGGTTCAGAAAGTGATTGTTAAATACCTCAGTAGTTAGAATGTCATATGAACACACTTTGACGTTTGACCCCGATATAGAGAGTGTATAGTGTGATGCTTAAGTAATGTTGTCACTTGCTGATTGGTTGTTAAGTAATGTTGTATCGTCCTCTGATTGGTTTCCCCCCTCCCTTTCTCCTCCCCACCATTCCCATGACGACATTGGGTTAACAAACTGTTATCCTCCTTCAATGTAGCAAAGGTTGGTTTCTGATCTTCTATGTGGCAATGGGTTTTCCATAATGACTGGCGCCAGTTTGGCGGCTCGGCAAGACAGGAATAGTTCACGACCTTGTATGATGTCGCCACCCTCCCCTTAAATGTGGCAATGGGTTTTAACTGATGACTGGTATCAGTTTGGTGGCTCGACAAAACAGAAATAGAACACGACCTTGAATTATGTCGCAACCCTCCCCTTCTAGGTGGCAATGGGCTTTCCTTGATGACTGGCGCCAGTTTGGCGGCACTACAATACGAGTCTAGACAGGAATTGATCATGAACTTGAAACAGTGAGCCTAATACATGAGGTAATTGACCCTGACAAACATTCCCCCTCCCTGCAATGGGTTTTCCCTATGATGTCATCGAAATATCAAAACCCTGATTATTGGCACACATTTGGTGGCTTGAAAAGAAAAGTAGAGACAGGAATATATCATGACCTTGAATTATGTCGCAACTCTCCCTCCAGCAATGGGTTTTCCCGGTGTCGTCATCGCAATGTCGCAACCCTCTATGTAGTAATGGGTTTTTTCCTAGTGATGTCGTAAATAGAGAGCATTGATAAAGCTCTAACTATCCACAATCAGGGCATCAGAAGCTTTACGGTGATTTATAATCCTCAATTAGGGGCCACTATCCCCCAACACAAAAGTTTAATAAAATCGGATGTTTGGTATCGTCCGTCGACATGCACGGATGTAGGTATCCATCATGGACCGGAGGAGTAAGGTAGAAATGTTCCATAGCTTACGTGGAGTGAGGGAGAGTAGAAAACCACCTCAGTTCACTCAAAATAGATTCGAACTCACAACCTCTCACGCAATAGCTAAATGAGTTAAAAGTATCATTTTGATGTCAAATATCTATGTATTAATTATGATGGTGCGGTAGGGATGATTAAGAAAATTTTCCGGAGGGAGAAATACCAACAGTTTACCCGGCAGGGATTTGATTTCCCCCCGCTAGAATAAAATGAAGTTGACATTTAGATGGCGTGCCCAAAGGATTCGAGTCTCGATATTCTTAGCACCGCTAATGTCTGTTAGAAAGGTCATATTTCC
The DNA here is from genome assembly GCA_901482245.1 of Timema douglasi. Taxonomy (NCBI): domain Eukaryota; kingdom Metazoa; phylum Arthropoda; class Insecta; order Phasmatodea; family Timematidae; genus Timema; species Timema douglasi. Next base: position 24,240 of record CABEEJ010004512.1, read on the forward strand.
TTACGAATACACCCTTCATTCACGATGGGGATTTGCTAGTCGACTAGATTTTCCGTCCATGTAGAATGTGTACCAGCATTATGTTCGGGTGAAACCCACAAACAGTTTCACTCTTTAGATAGCTTTTATAAATTAACTAGGTTTGTTTTAAGGTAAGGTGGCAAGTAAACACACACACAGAGTCAGATAGACGTTCATTTTTATTTATAAATTGTGACGGTAGATTGCTACCCAAGAATAAAGCGAAAAAATATTTTGTTATTTTAGAAACAACCGTTTAATTCCTTGAGCCACTTATAACAACAGAAAAAAGTTTTATTCTAATATCATGTAATATTCTCATTTATATTTTGTCGAAATAATATATAACTCTTACATTAATTCATAAGTAATATTGAATTGAATAACTTGATTGTCCGCAACTATATTTTGGTGAAATAATATATAACTTTTACAAAAATTCATAAGTAATATTAAATACAATTTTAAATATCATTTAATGCTCGAAACTATATTTTGTTCACATAGTAAATTGCATTTACACAAAATAAATAAGCCACTTAAGCAACAAAGAAATTTAATGTTCACCATTATATTTTGATGAAATAATATATAACTTTTACAAAAATTCATAAGTAATATTAAATACAATTTTAAATATAATTTAATACTCGAAACTATAATTTGATGTTGACATACTAATTAGTATCTAAACAAAACCAATAAGCCACTTAAACAACAAAGAAATGTTATGTTAACGATTATATTTTGAAAAAATAATATACCGGTATATAACTTTTACAAAAATTCAGAAATAATATAAATACAATTTTATATAACATTTATTGTTCGAAACTATATTTTGTTGACATAATAAATAACAATCACATAAAAAATAGTTAGCCACTTCAACCGCAAGCCGAAATAAGAGGAAGTGCACCCACATTTTACAAGGAGGGAGAATGGAAAGTCTATTAGAAAAACCTCCATAAATACGCTCAACGATGATGAAGGAATCTATAATATTTATTTTTAAATTGAATACTATGCCATCAATTTGTTTAACTTACACTGGATATTTATTAAAACTTAATAATGTCCATTTACAATACACAAACACACACAGCTTACAATCGTTTTACGTGTCTAATACTTAACACAAGAAAGAATTAAGGCTCAATAAATTAGATTTACTAAGGGAATATATCTCAACTTTCCAGAGTTGGAAGTGTAGAACGATTTATGAAAATTTACCCCCAAAAATAACATTCTGCTAGATTAAAGCCCGCCCTTCCCATACCCTGTTTATAAAATGAAAACTTAAACGTGATCCGGCACACGTATTATTTGTAGATTACAAGAACTTAACAAAGTTTAGCACCGCGTCTTACTAACCATTCGGGTTATGCTTTTAAGTACTAATTACACTAATGGATAAGGAATTGGGAAGTTTGAACCAACATTTGGGTAGAGGTAGAGTGAGAAACAACCCCCAGTTCACCCAACCGAGATTGGAACCTCGATCTCCCCCATCATGATCATACCGTTACCTTAAAAGATGTCGCAATCGGTTTTCCCTTATGACTGGCACCAGCTTGGCAGCTTGACAAGACGGGTCGTTACAAGAATAGATCGTGACTTTGAAACCATGAGCTAGTACAAGAGGTCATTGACCCTGTTCATCTCGTGCCGAGTGACGTCGCTCAAGGGAAGAAGGTGCGGTTATCTAGAGAGCACCCAATTGTTCGTCTATTTATAAGCGTTTGTAGAGCGGTTCAAGATGGATAAGTTACAGCAGCTGGTAAATATTGTTGACGCCGTGCAGACCGTAAAGTTGCGTGATCTAACCACCGATAAAAAGTACTCTATGTATATATTAAAAAAGCGGCCAGTACAAAGTTCTGGAGATGCCTAATAGCCTATCTAGATGGCGAGTTTTGTGTATTTTTACCCTGTCGTTTTGGTACTATAACAGATGAAGACGTGTGCGAGCTTAGTAACGAAAAACTGGTATTTAGCTGCGCCGGAGTAAAACCCGTTTCACCTACCATTGGGAACTTTAAACGCAGTTAAGATACGGCGCAGAGGAGTAAAGCAGTTAACAATAACAACATCATCGGGAGGCTGGGCAGTTAATACATGTTCGCCGTATCACACGGTGTACCTTATAAACCATACATTACGTTTAGTTCTCAGGTGCGCTCACCATGCTTAGAACCGGCTATATTAATTTAATGTTTTTGGGTCATACTATTGCGGGGTATGCCTATATGACTCTATAAAATAGTCACAGTGTGGCTGTGAGCGATAGACAGGTAATTTACAAAGTAGTGAACCAAGACAGAGTTTTGCGACTCTAGATGTCACACGATAAGTGTAACTGAAGTACTACCTTACGAGAGAATCGAAGAGTCTTACATGTGTGATATGACATGTGTTGTGTACAATTTCCACCAATAGGACGTTGTGGCCGTGTTTCCCAGGCCTCCATACTACTCGCCACCGTCCTTTACGATGCCAAAGACACTACCCCCAGCCCCAAAGTCACCGGCGTACCCGCCATCAGAGTTACCCGAGTACCCACCATCAGAGTCGTCTAACTACCAGACATCAGAGTACCCACAGTCAGAGTCACCCGTTTTCCCACCCCCCGAACCGTCTCCTAACGGACATAAGTGTCAGCAGAGTCACCCGAGTGCCACCTCTAGCAGAGGATGAGGTAAATTCCGAAGAACTCGTAAATCCCGAGGATTTAACAATATACAATGCTTATTCAAATATTAAAATTATGGGTGAAACGCCCGATGACTACATAATCGGCCTGGGCAGCTTCGGTAACGTCTTCCTTCCAAAGTCTGCTTATTATTTGGATTGTAAGTGATTTAAATCTAAAGCACCCTGAATGATATATCTCGGAGAACAAAGTGTGATGTTTAAAAGTGAATTAATAAACTAGGCATGCCCATGTTATCGTAGCACTCTGCTGACGTCATTGGAGCTAGCGGTGACATTTTGAAAAACGTGAGAGTGGGAATGCAGTTTGTGAGTAGAGAGCGTTGCCGCTTGAGTTAGAGGGTTTATTTTTCTTCTCCCAGGGATATTTCTTTCGCTGCATCTCTAATTGCCATTATTCCATTTAAATGTGGCATTTGTGAGGGGTCCTATGCAAAACTCTCTAATCTTATTCAACACAAACATTAAAGTCATCAAACACCTCCAAACCCCGCTCACCAGGATGCCTGTTGGGACGAGGAGATATTGTACAGTGCATTATACCTGATCGAGAAAGAGGAGTACAACCGTGTCAAGTGCTTAAACGAATTTGAACAAAACAAAAGTTATAACATTATGATATCGGAAGAGACCATCAATGAACCGAACGTTATAGTGCTTGAGATTGTTGGAAGAGTAAGTTTGCCAGGTAAAAACTGTGGATACATTGTCAATATGCGTTCTAGCGTCTCTCAGCGTGTCCTGAACTATTTTGGAGGTGACTACTACTACCTATTTTCTAGCTGGTAGAAGAGATTATATTCTTTCCTGAATTTTTTATTAGGTAAAAGAGTGGTTATATGTTTTTCTTGCTATCAAAATTATATAATTCATGTTGCACTATAGTACTAATTACTTGTATTGGTCAAAAGACCTAAATAATATTGCTATTGTAAAAATACACTCTATGTTGTTGTTGCTGTGGCTGTATGGTATGAATGTTTTAAATTAATCAATTGCTGATTGTCAATAAAAAACTAGCAATAAAATGTTGTAATTTTTTTAAATTCCTAGAATATGTTGGTTGCTAAAACAAAGACAGGAAGGAGATGGTAGCATTGTGGTATTCATTTATAAATGGTTGTGACATTGGATTGATACCCAAAGAGAAAGTAAAAAGGTTTAATTGTTTTATTTTGAACGTTTCAACTTTTCTATAATGTTTGAGGCTGAGCTTAAAGGCAAATAAACTTGTATTTATGGAATAGGAGAGGGGGTGTTTGGGTGTAGACGATAAAACACAAACATAGCAGTTTTATAATATTCATTCACACAACACTTGGAATATTAATTATATAAAACAAGAGGTAGTTTTAGAATATGTATTTACGAGTATATCTTACGCCTTAATAGGAACAAACCAGAACACATGATAAAATATATAGGTTATATATATATATATATATATACATATATTAAAATGATACAAACACTGTGTGAGAAAATGATACTAATAAATACATGTAAACATTGTTTTAAATATTATTCATGTAATTATTTCTAATATATTTACATTTTTATTGTACCTGTGTGAAGAGCTTCATTTAATAACAATAATAATGTAATATATAAGACTAATTGTAGTATTTTTAATGAGACAAACAAACTATTTGTAACATGTAATAAAGATATTAAATGAATGTTATTTTACAGAGACAAAGTTTGTTAGGGTCTATTTAACTTAAATAGAAATATTGTGAAAAATATATTATGGAGATAAAATAAAAATTTTATGTCCAAAAGGTGAAAAAATCAATTAGTATTCTATAATAATATTTCTGATTGAAATATGTAACCAATTTATAAGTATTTTATTTTATTTATAAAAACAAACAGATAATTTTGTTGACCAAAATAACCAATTTGTAAATATAAACTTTAAACCAAATTGTTCTAACATATTTAAAAAACTTTAAATTTTCAAAAATAAATTATTTGTAAATTACTCAAAATTACTTGTTAATTGTAAAAAAAAAGTAGGTTATTCTTATAGATCATGAAAAAACTAATCCCTGATTTTAATTTTGAATTCAATTTTCCTGATTAATTTAAAAAAAACTCAATCTTTCTATATATTGTCGTAAGTAAACTACGATTAAATTAATTTAGTTTAGATAAATAAAGAAACTGTTTTATTGACGATGTGAAAGAATTCCCCCGATACCAATTTTGAGCCATTCAAATTGAAATATTCATATTAATAAAAATAGTTTTACAAATATAGCTCACACTATGAAAAGTATACTAGGAATATTTATTTACAAATATAGCTCTCACTACTAAAAGTATGCTTGGAATATTTATATATACAAAACAAATTAGCCACTTAAACAACAAAGAAATTCAATGTTCCCAAATATACTTGTTTGTAATAATATATATGTAAATCTTTTACAACAGTTCATAAGTAATATAATAATGACATTGAAATTATTTAAAATATCATTTAATGTTCATAAATATATTTTGATGAAATTATATATTACATTTACATACATTAATACGCTGTTACGGTTTACATATCTAGGTGAAAATGATGGGGCATCAGCTTGTGCATCACGGCGCTTACCTCAAAATCATCGGTTGGATTGTTGTTTGAATTTAAAACTGGTGAAGAAGATACTATTTTTATTATCAGTGTATTATTGTCCATTGAGGGTCTTGGAATCTTAGTTCGGATAGGCCACATTGCACGCCTCCTGCCAATACGCCAGGTTCGAACCCCAGGATGCCACGCGTGTGAAATCGGGGAGGTAATCTGTGAACCTGAAGCACTTGGTGACCGCAGGTCTTGGAACGTGGTTGGCAGCACGTCCTGGGGTGACTGATGGTCCTGCGTGTTCTGGAGGGAACCAAGGCTTTTGCCCTCTAGGGAGTGTATGTCAGCGATTGAGATGGAGACCCGCACGCCCTCAGGAGCCTACTGGTCCCTTGAAGACCGTCAGTGGACAACGTCAGCCAGAAAGACGACCATAGCTTCTACAAGGTTATCCGCCAACCTCAGACTTTCCCTGGTATCCGCGATTTTGGCCACCTACTCTACGACCATTAGTCCATCAGCGCTCCACCAGCTCTCATACATGCAATTAAGCTAGATTTTATTAAATTATTTATTACTCCACAGGTGCATTAACACATAGCCAAGAGCCAAACATAGATTCCATCAAGGATTATAAACGCTAAAATGTATCATATACAAACCGGGTGTGACTTAGTAGAATTGAAAGGTGTGCGTAACTCAAATATGTTGAACTGCGTTAATAGTACCGTAGAGTAAGTAATAGAGTAGGTATGTAGTATATAATTTCATTTATGATCTTTGGTGTAGTGTTTCTACAACACTGTAAATATCTTTTGAGTTTCACAAAGCTTAGTGTTTATACAAACCTATCATTTAATTTCACAATGCTTAGGAATTTAAAAAAATACCTATTTTAAGATAAAAGTGAGAGAAAATCACAGTATCATTTATTTGTTTATATATATATATATTTGTGTATATATAATATTGTTAGATATATGATAATATAAATAAATTATTAGCCTACTTATTCATTAACTATTGAGAAAGGTTCTTCTTGTTGATGAAAATCAGATAGCTATTTTAATCATATTATAAATACAAACATAAAGAAAGTTCGGTTTTTAGTCACACATAATTGTAATTGTTTTCTTTCTCCAAACCTAAGACTAATGCTAAAGAAAAATAAGTATCGTCCATGAATAAATTTTTAGAATGTAAGGAAGAAATTAGCCGATATCTTAAACAATTTTTTTTAAACGGGAATTTCGGATTTTAGCCACACATAATAGTAATTTTTTTCTTGCTTCAAACCCGAGACCCAAGACCCCTGTTAGAGAAAATGATAGTCGCCTATGAATATATATATTTGAAGTGTAATTAAAAAATTAGCCAAGATATTAAATAATATTTGTCAAACAGGAAATAGACTGGGGCTCCCTCTCACAGGCAGATCACTATATTAAGATTACAACCCTTAGACCCTATAAACATCAGCACTGTGTTTCCGCTATGATAGTTTTGTTTTTAAAAAAACATGTCAACAATCCATTAGGTAGAAGGTTTATTAGTCAATCGTGACAAATGGCTAACTTGTTTTGTGTGAATGTTATTTATTATATCAACAAAATATAGTTTGGAACATTAAATGTTATATAAAATTATCTTTATATTACTTATGAATTTTTTTAAAGTTAAACATATTATTTCATCAAAATATAAGTGTAAACATTAAATTTCTTTGTTGTTTAAGTGTATTATTTATTTAGTGTAAATGCTATTTATTATGTCAACAACAAAATATAGTTTCGAGCATTAAATGAAATTTAAAATTGGATTTAATATTACTTAAGAATTATTGTAAAAGTTATATGTTATTTCATCAAAATATAATGGTGAACATTAAATTTCTTTGCTGTTTAAGTGACCTATTTATTTTGTATGAATACAATTTATTATATCAACAAAATATAGTTTCGAGCATTAAATGATATTTAAAATTGTATTTAATATTACTTATGAATTTTTGTAAAAAATGTATATTATTTCATCAAAATATAGTATCGGACAATCAAGTTACTCAATTCAATATTACTTATGAATTAATGTAAGAGTTATTTATTATTTCGACAAAATATAGATGAGAATATTACATGATATTAGAATAAAACTTTTTTCTGTTGTTATAAGTGGCTCAAGGAATTAAACGGTTGTTTCTAAAATAACTAAATATGTTTTCACTTTATCCTTGGGTAGCAATCTACCGTCACAATTTATAAATAAAAATGAACGTTTGTCTGACTCTGTGTGTGTGTTTACTTGCCACCTTACCTTAAACCAAACTAGTTAATTTATAAAAGCTATCTAAAGAGTGAAACTGTTTGTAGGGTTCACCCGAACATAATGCTGGTACACATTCTACCTAGACGGAAAATCTAGTCGACTAGCAAATCCCCATCGTGAATGAAGGGTGTATTCGTAAGGACATATGACCTTTCTAACAGACATAAGCGGTGCTAAAAATATCGAGACTCAAATCCTTTGGCACGCCATCTAAATGTCAACTTCATTTTATTCTAGTGGGGGGGAATCAAACCCTTTCGGACAAACTGTTGGTATTTCTCCTTCTGGAACATTTTCCTAATCATCCTTACCCCATCATCATAATTAATATATAGACGTTTGACACGAAACGGGTACGTTTAATTCATCTAGTTATGAGAGGTTGTGAGTTCGAATTTCGCTCGGGGGAACTGGGGGTGGTCTTACTTTCCTTCACTCCACATAATGCAGGAACATTTCTACCTTACTCCTCCGTTCCACGACAGATACCTACATCCTTGCATGTCAACGGACGCTACCAAACATCCGATTTTATTACACCTTTGTGGTGGGGGATAGTGGTTCCTAATTGAGTATTATAAATCACCGTAAGGCTTCCGAGGCTCTTAATTGTGCATAATTAGAGCTTGTCAATGCTATCTAGTTACGACATCAGCGGTAAAAAACCCATTACCACGCAGGGGGTTGCGACATTGCGATGACGACCCAGGAAAACCCATTTACTCGGGGGAGGGTTGCGACATAATTCAAGGTCGTGATATATTCCTGTCCATACTTGGCTTGTCGATCCGCCCAAACTGGTGCCAGTCGTCAGGGTTGTGACAGTGCGATGGCGTAATCGGGAAAACCCATTTCCGGGGAGGAGATTTGCCAGGGTCAATGACCTCATGTACTAGCTCATAGTTTCAAGGTCATGATCAATTCTTGTCTCAACTCGTCTTGTTGAGCCGCCAAACTGGCGCCAGTCATCAGGGAGGACCCATTGCTACATAGATGGGGAGGATTGCAACACCATTCAAGATCACGATATATTCCTGTCTTGTCGAGCCACCAAACAAGTGCCAGTCATCAGGGAAATCCCATTGCCCCATAGAAGACCTGAAACAAACCTTTGTGACATTGAAGGAGGACAACAGTTCATTAATCCCATGTTGTCATAGGAATGTAGGTCGAAGGGAGGGGGAAAACCAGTCAGAGAATGACACAACACTACGTTACAACAAATCAGAGAGCGACAACAACATTACGTAACAACCAATAAGAGAGCGACAACAACATTAAAATACACACTATCTCCATATCGGGGTCAAAGGTCAAAGGTTAAAGTGGGGACATACGCCATTCTAACTAATTACCTCAAATAAATAAACAACTCTTGGTGAACGGATTTGGAATCACTTCGCCATGGGAATAACCTTGCTCAATTAGTGACTAAAACTAATTTAATGTATTCATAGGCCAAGTTATAGCTCTGTAACTTTTTTTTAACAGAAATGAAACTTTTAACTGCTCAATATATAAAAGGGTTTTTACCTTATATCAATATCTGTTACTCAATACTTATCTGTCATATTTTTTAATCCAGAAGCTCCCAACCTGGGGTCCATAAAAATTCCTGATGGGGTCCACGAAACTAATATAGATTTCTAAGTTCTTTATTTGTATTTTCACCTCATATTAAAACATATTTGCAACTCACAATTTGACTACACATCTGTTTTTTAGTTACTGTCCAACTGTTGTTCATTTTGTAATAAAGGAAAGACAAAAGAATTTTAGGGCAATTAGTTTGTTGATTATTCCAGGCAAATATCTTGGGAGAGTTTTAATTGAGAGGGTGCGTGAAAAAACTTCGATCAAGATTTGGGATGTGCAATGGGGTTTTATGATAAGTAGAGGTTGCATGAACCATATATTTGCATAGCATCAAGTGATTGAGAAATGGATGGCAGCAAGGAAAGTAATTTATTGTGCATTCGTTGATCTGGAGAAATCGTGCGATTGTTTGAATAGGATTATGTTATGGAATGTTTTAAGAGTGTATGATATGAATGCATGGTTAGTAAATACCATTATGGCAGTGTATGATGAAAGTAATGCGTGTGTTATGGTAAATGGTAAATTGAGCTTTGAGTGGTAGGTTTGATACTGAACAGGGTGTTAGATAAGGTTGTGTTATGTTTACATGATTGTTTAATATATTAATTGATATGTATATTAGGGATACTTATGAGGACGTGGTTGGTATACAAATATACAATGTGAATGTTAGAGTGCTGTTATATGCAGATGATCCCGTATAATGGCTGAGAATGAAAATTACCTGCATACTGCTTTAAATTGTTGGAATTTGGTGACAGGCAGAATGAATGTTTGCATAAACGTTTCCAAAACTAAGGGGAATTTTTTTTATAGAGATGGATCAGGAGATGATTGTCTTTTTTGTATAACTTGACAACTTTTAGATTAAATGCATTATTTTGTGTATCCTTGCAGAATGATCTGTAAAAATGGAAAGATAGATGGTGACATTAATAGTTGGGTAGTTGAATGTACGTGGACTATTGCAAAGAATTAAGTAGTATTGAAAGAGGGAAAGATGACAGTATATGAACGTGTACTAACACCAACATTATTTTATGGATGTAAAGCGTGGGGTTTCAGGAAAAACACAAGAGCAAGTTGAATGAGGTTGGAATGGGATATTTAAGAACTGTATCTGGATAAACTGGTATGAATAGCACCAATAATAATTGGGTACTGAAGGAGTGTGATTTGAGAGCTAATCCAACATTTTAATATTAAAGAGGAATCTTGTTTTGGTTTGGGTATGTTAAGAATCGAGTGAGCAAGCAAATATATGATGGTAGATTGTATGGATCAAAAGGAAGGGCTAGGCCATGTAAGACGCGGCTAAATATTGTAGATGAATATGTGAAAAAAAGAAACATTAGGAGTTTTAAGAATATAAGGACATGTTTAAATTGGTGTATGTATGTTGTTGAAGCGAGAGGAATGTGCAAGAATATCGAAGTGTTAAGAAAGTTAGTGAGGAGGGATAAAAATCAGTTTTTTTTAGTTGTATACTCAGTTTCTTGTCCAACCTGTAAAGTGTAAGGGAACGGCGTGATTAGGTATGTACGTATATATGCGTGTGTGTATGTGTGTATGTATGTATGTATGTACGTACGAAAGATGGTTCTAAAATCTACTAAAATAATTTCATATGTTTGTAAAGCAAAGCCTTTGTGTTCTTCACATGGCACTATTGATACTGATATTTTGTCATTGTTGGATTCTACCATTTCTATACCTTTTAAAAGGCTATTTGTACGAAACTCCAACTATACATTTTATAACAAACACACACACACACACACGGATGTTTTTGTTTGTATTAGCGACAAAACGATTTCACATGCGAAACAATAATTGTCGCTTTATATGAGAAGTGAAAGAACGCACACATGGACCCAAAAAAATTAACTATGGTCACCCCAGTATGTGCTCCACACCCGCGTTACCCCCCCCCCCTCCACACACACAGAATAGGGGATGGGGAAGGGGATATGAAATAAATATCATATTGCAATTTATCAATGGACGATTTGAATGCATGAGAGTCCTGCTCTTTTTCGGAAAAATGTTCAATTATTTAAGGGGAACGAATGCAATCAAGATAACCTAAGATAAACAGCTTAGGCTACAATTGAATTGAATTTATTTCAAAATTGTTAAATCAGGACCATTATCAAATGTGTACACCCAAATATAGGTTTTTGCACTCCTACCTCTTTTTTCACTACATTGCACTAAACGTTCGGGCTGTACGTTCATATATTAATCATGACAATGTGATATAAATGAGGAGGAAAGAATTTAGAGATGTAATGTAGAGTAATCTAAGAAAAACTACCTTTAGTACACTGGAACGGGATTAGAACTTCGATCATCCCTTTATCGGCAGTACAGTGTAATGCGAGCTTGATGCCTTAAACCAGTGTTTCTCAGACCTTTCTCACTTGATAAGCGTTCAATGTACATACGGACCACCCACCTTAATTTCTTCCTACCGGCATCCTTGCTGAGGCCGGAAATGATATAAATGTGAGTGTGAATCATGCAATGAAATACACCATTTATATTTGAATTTGTTTACTACGTACAGTACATTTCTCATGAAGAATACTACACAGTGGACGTAGCGTATCAATCTTGTAGTCCATAGCTATTTCTTTTCTTTAAATTTTAGAGGAATTTCACCCGCATCTGTGAGGAGGGAGAATGGAAAACAGTATTTGTAAAAAAAACCTCCTCAGGACACCCAATCAAGATTCGAGCCCTGATCTCCCTGCCATCGTCAGTTTAGTCCAACACGAGAATGATGCCTTAGAACATGCAGCCACCAAAGTAGGTTTTAGTTATTTCACATAGTAGGGCCTATTGATTATTTCTCTGTAGTCCCATCTACGGGCTATCTGATACAACACCGTGGGCCACAGTTTGAGAAACAATTCCATTCTGCCTTTGAATACATCTGGAGATATTTGTGTGTAACATTTTCCAGTTTTGTTAATTTCAAGGAAAATAAGAGCAATTCCATTTATCTTCTTATAGGCCTACTTACGTATCGACTACAAAGATCGGTGGTTGAATGTGGCACTAACATCGTGCCAGATTTGTTAATATTTCAATATTTTAATTCAAATATTTTCATAGCCTTCCCCTTCTCTAGGAACTCTGAAAATTTTACCGAAAACTTTTCGTTTCTAATTGTCAATATTTGTTTGGATTTTATTTTCTGTTTATAAATTAAAGTAGTATATCTTACGTTAGTTTAAAAATTTGCTGATAGCCTCACCATCTATACGTCCTTAAACACAGAATTCGATGGCTATATGCAAAGGCTCTAGGTACCACCTCCCTCAACCAAACCCTCTCACATACCTAGAAGGTCGCAAGCCACCAATGCAGATCTAAAGTATTGTCGGATTTAAATATCTGTCGCTAGACAACATCACACCATCTCACACTACGATATAAACATTTCAAAATTAGCCTTGATTTTGTTCAGCCCACGGCTGTCGAAATTCTGTCGTCATTCTTAACTCGTTAACGAGGTTTCCTACAAGCACGAAATTAGAGGTCCTGAATCGGGTGATCGTTTCACAGAACACGACACGTCAGTCTATTCCATTATTATTATTATTATTATTATTAGGACCTTGTCTTAATACCCGTTCGGGTAATACTTAATTACGCTAATGTATTATGGTAGGGTGATTGTGAGATGAAATTGGAGGACCTACAGTTTAACGTGGGATCCAAACCACGGTGGAGGCCTGGCATTCCCCACATTCACAAGTTGTAATTAATACACGTCTTGTCAGAGGTGAAGGAAGAGTTTGGCAATCAGATAAGTCTATGCCGGAACCGAGGATTGAACCCCGGACGCCCAGCACAGAAGTCTGACACCTTACCCCTAGGCCGCCAGGTCACCCAGCAATGAAATGGTCCGTTCTCTTGATGGAGGCCGCATTCACGTCTTATGTTCTCCTCCCTCAGCTAAAGAAGAATAAGTGTGAGAAATGAGACTTAGCAACGCACACGGGAGACGTGACAGGAAGATGGTCCGTTTCGTCCTCGCCCTAATCGTCGCGACGGCTGGAGGATAACGTATTCACCGCGCATGCGCTCAAGTCACGCCCGGAGCATGAGGTGACATTGTCCGCAGGCTTTTTAAAAAACCGGGCCCTACTCTCGCGTCCGTCCGCGCGGACGTCTCTGTACCCGCTAGTTAACAATTGTCTGCCGGGATATTTATTGGTAGGAGTTGTGTACTACGTGGGCAACTGCTTGGAATAATGCTTTGGTAGAAAGTGGCGCTAGCTAAAAAAAAAGAGTTTTGTTTTTCTTACAGACAAGAACACATTCAAAGTATATGAGAAAAATATGTTTAACTGAATGAACCTTTTTTAAATACCATATAATAATTTAACATAGGAAAATAGATTGCCAATTACGGGGATATCGAGGCTCAAATTTCGGTTGGGTATACTGAGGGTGGTTTTCCACAATGGTTTTACAATTTCCCTACACGTAAATGCGGGTACACTTCCTTTGAATATAACCTTCCTAATCCTTAAAACAATTAGCGTAATTATTACATAAGCATATAATCTGAACGGGTAATAAGACGCGGTGCTAAGAAAACCTAAGGAAAACCGGATTATAAATATAAATATAGGTAATAATCTATAAAGTGGGAGTAAAACGTATCCAGTACACTTGTTTGGTATCAAACCCAGATTTTACAAATCAGAGCTAAACATGCAAAATACTCATCGAACCCAGCTGGTGTTCTTTATCTTTAACACATGCAGCGGTTCCTTTAGACAATTATTCACGTAGTTCTGCCTTTGCGATGTTCATTATATTATATATAAGACACGGGTCAAATACTATATTTATCAAATCAGATTCTTGAATCCCAATCTTACATTATCTTTACAATCTCGAATCCAAATGTGAGTCCTCGAATCTTTAAAAGCGTACAGTACAATTTTAGTGGAGGGAAAAATATTTAAAATTAAATTTTAAAAAGCTTGTTTAACATTTGGCGCTACTGACAAATTATAGCTTGTTTATCATATTAATCACGTCATAAACAAGAAAGAGAACGTTCTTTTAGTAAATAAATTATATTGATACAATTTTGACATTTTGGGGATATTTTTACTCTCCCAACTATACAAGTCTGTATAATTCCTTTTACAAATTACTTAAACTTATTTTACATAGTCAAGTTCGAGATCATAGTTGTATTGAAGAAACTTTTTTTGAGATTTATATGAATCTCGAATCTCTCTAATACATCACATAGGATTTGAGGGATTCAAGGAATAGAGGATTAGAACGCCCCACCTCTAATATAAATATGTTTAAACACACACACACACACACACACATAAGAAATCATACATACCAAGGATGAATCCAAAATTTCTAAATTTCAAAAATATTTAAAGGGGAAGCCACCAATTAACAAAATGTCGATTTGTCTCAATATCAATTTCTCAAGTTCTATCAAACTATTTTTTTAATAATAATGTATACATATTTGTATATCTTATATGTAAATACATATATTACAAATACATACAAACATACATATATACATACACATACATAGGCCTACATACATACTTACATACATACACATATATACATACATATATATATAATATTATTATATACATTATTAACAATAAATTTACTTCTAGAATTATCACATCAAAGTTTACGATTTTTCTATAGTGAAGCCGCAATCTATGTAATATATAATTTACTTTAGTTGGTAAATGTATGGATGCCATTCATACAAGTTTCCCAATTTCATACTGTAGTAGTGAGGTCTGTTAGAAACAGTCTTGAGTTTTGATTTTGCACAGATATCACTAAACGTTTCAACTTACGCTCGGTTTAACTAAAAACACTGTAACACTGTGACAAACAAGATAGTAGACCAACAAATTGATAGAATGAGGGGGTTGACTTGTTTAAATACAGTTTTGAGATGCATGATAAAATAATTCATTTAAAATTCGACACCTCTGATATTAAAATCTATTATATTATGCTTGTTATTATTATACTGGGAAATTGGCGTACTCCTGACTCATAATACGGCTCTTCTGCATGTTATTCGTATACTGAGAGATTGGTTGACTCCTGACACTAGACCATAAATATCTCTTCTGCGTGTTATTCGTATATCTGCGTGTTATTCGTATACTGAGAGATTGGTTGACTCCTGACACTAGACCATAAATATCTCTTCTGCGTGTTATTCGTATACTGATAGATTGGTTGACTTCTGACACTAGATCATAAATAGCTCTTCTGCATGTTATTCGTATACTGAGAGATTGGTTGACTCCTGAGACTAGACCATAAATAGCTCTTCTGCATGTTATTCGTATACTGAGAGATTGGTTGACTCCTGAGACTAGACCATAAACACAGGATTTAGCCAAACTGATGGTTTCATCACTTGTCCGATGTACAAATAACGGCTCTCTTGAAATGAACAGCGAATACATAACTGTACGATGGAACCTTGTGAGAATATTTACATCCAATGCAATGATTTATCAAATAACCACCTAACACGCTCAGATGAATATGACCGCAAAAATATCCTGTTTATGATTGACGCACCACATGCTCGCTATATGGGTAATGTTTGCCTTTTTTCCCCCTTTTCTCTCCTCATGCGAGGAAGCATAAAATTTGGTCCGATAGTGAGGGGTAAAGGGTTACGGGAGAGGGTTATTTTTACACCCCTTCCTTTTCCCAGACCACCACAGCAGGTGGACCAAAAAACAGCGGCAGAACGCAGTGGGCTGCGTCGGACACGATGACATGTAGCGGTCGACGAAACTACGTCCGGGCAGCTCCCTGACACGTTTTGCGTTTTGTTGCTGTGGTCTACATACATTTCAACCAAACCACTTCCTGGAAGAGAGGGGTGGAGGGGAGAATAGTATATACACTAAAATGAAATTTAAAAAAAACAACATATACCAGTGAAATAGCCACATTACAGTTTCGCCAAAACAAGCTTTAAGGCATGAAACTATGACAATCCAAAGCTCCCGGCGTTTGAAATATTTTATTTTGTAAAAAAAAGGGGGGTAGTTTAAAAAAGAGTGGTCGGGTGGATTTAATTTCATGTAGGCGAAATTCCATGAGATGTGGAATATAGAATAAACACGTGGGTACTTAAAAGCATCTCTCTTTATTTTTTATTTTTTTGCTGTGTTCTTTACCAGTGGGGATATAATTTTATTTTGTTAGCTAACGTTATTTTCGCAACTAAAGGTAGACAATGGCTTTTCCAAGTTACAATTCCCACTAGAATAGTTTTTTTTCGAAATTACAGTGAATGTGAATCATGATTTTATAGAAACATGGTTTTTTACTTTAGAACGGTTAGTAAAATTACATTTGCGAGAACCGATTGTGTAGCCATTAGCACGGAAAGTCAGAGACGTGAAAGGATGATGAAATGACCCAACCTGTGGACCGAAAGTGCAAGCTTTAATCCCGATTGGGATCACGTGCCTTTTGACCGATATTTGTACTGTTGCTTCACATGTACTCCTCTCATTCTGTTAATTTTGGTTGGACAATTTTTTCTTAGCATTGCGTCTTACTACCCGTTTGAGCTATAGGCTTATGTTATTTACTTATTACTCTAATGGATGTTCATAAGATGTGGACCAGCATTTGGGTGGAGGGAGAGTATAAAACCATATAAGATAAATCACCCTCAGTACACTTGAACCAGATTCGAACCTTGATCTCCTCGTCATCGTCAGTCCAGTCTATTGCGAGGGTAGCGCGTTAAACCATGCTGCCACTGATGTGGGTGACTGTTTGCCGTATTCCTCTTCACGTCTTACTACCCAACCGGGCGAAGTGAATTTAATATTACCAATGGGATAAGGAAGAGGAAGGAAGGTAACATTAGGAAAAAGTTTACCCACATTTTCGTCAAGGGATGATCATTATTATTTATTAGGTGTTCTGTCTTACGAAAGGCCTATTCCTTTTGTCAAAACTTGTCTTCTGCATCCTCATTCAGCTCTCAGTTTTTTCTTTTTTCCTCCAAGTCATCTAATATTTGAATCCTCCTTCTTCCTAAGCTCCTCTTTCCCTCAACCTTGTAGAGGGATAGTGATAAATAATTTATTAAAACCCATCTTCAATACACCTGGCTGGGACTCGAACACAAACCTCCTTGTTACCAACAGACCGGCCTCCATTAAGTTTACATTTAGGAGTGATTCTGTGAAGCTTACTTGAATTACATCAGTTCTTAGAAGTATAAAGAGAGCTGTTGTCGTTCGAATGATCTTCAGTCTCGAACCTTAGTCCAAGTGATCACCGGAATGGGTTGTAGTTTAGTTGGAATATAAAGATAGCGACCCTTGTGGCTACACCACAAAACTACAGAAGATTCTGGTTCGATTCTGGGTGGTGTTGAAGACGATATTTACTATTTGTGTTAGAGTTCATCCATTTATTCAATTAGTATATATCTAGGAGAGTTCATTGGTTTGATGTGTAGTATTGGGCA
This sequence comes from Timema douglasi, assembly GCA_901482245.1. NCBI lineage: Eukaryota > Metazoa > Arthropoda > Insecta > Phasmatodea > Timematidae > Timema > Timema douglasi. The sequence goes on from CABEEJ010004512.1 coordinate 42,020, forward strand.
CACTGTCTTAAATTGAGTTAGTTTGTAATTCATGCATTGACATAACCTATATGCTTAGAAAGAACAGCTTTAGTATTCCCTTGGATGCATTTATATGATACCATTGACTCGCAAATTTACAGATTAATTTAAATAAAGAATACATGATATGGTGCACCACACAGACAGTTGAGCTCAACACGACTAGCACGTTAGCCAACTACGCCACCATCCATCAAATTTAATCAAAGAACACATACAAAATAATGTACACTTTTTCAGAAACATATTGAAAAAAAAAGTACCATCCCTGTTCACCAAAGAGCATGCCAATCAATTTCATACACCTCAATAAATAAAATATTTTCTTATAGTTCAGAAATCTTTGGTTTATACAAATATATTTCAAATGAAAGTTTTAATTTGTTTTAGCATTACTATAATATTTCAATGATAAGTTGATTTGTATCTCAAAGAGTGGTGGAGATAAAGCAAAATTGGAGATATCCGCTAGTGTAAAGTACCCTCTAAGTAATTTTTCCTTCAATATGAGATGCGCCATTTTGTTAAAATGCTAAAAAGTGCCTTGGTTCAAAATTTAATCAAAATTGTTTTAGAATCTTTTGAATAATTTTTATTTCGTTCTTAGGTAGATTATCAATTATTTATGATTAGCTACGGTATTTAATTCCAAAAACCTCTTGGTGTAGCCTTATGAAAACCCTTGGGATCAAGTTTGAGCCCTATCACTAAGGAAAATGGATTTAGGCTTTAGGTCAAGATACACACACACACACACACACACACACACACACACACACACAGACGAATGGTATCGCAAAAACAACTTTTTTCCAATTTCAGGGGGTCATGAAATGTCGACATACATCAAATCTTGAGTTGGATTTTACTAACAATCACAATACTTACTCTACCCGAGGAGTCGTGATAAAGTAAAAACTATAAACTAAATACAATAAATTAAAAAGTTAGATGATTAAATTTTCGATATTTATCCTAAAGCAAAATGAAAACGTTATTTCTATCAACTATGTAACGTAGTTTTAAGTGTCATTCCTAAACGCCCCATACGTCGCGTAGCATCCAAATATAGATTATCTTGAAGTGAGACCATTTAACTGATGGCAGCGTTTTGGTGTGCACACATTTTTGATTTATTACTGGAAAAATATGTGCAAATTTGATATAATTTCAGTATTGGGGATTTACAGTTTGATTTTTACTTTATAATACCCATCCAGTGGAGAAATATGGCGATTGGTAAAAACATTGAGCTTGAGATTTTTATAATATTTTACGTTGGCCCAATGAATCCGTAAAACTTGTTTTTGCAATGCCATCTGTCTGTCTGTTACTGGGACCAGAGCCTATACAATTTTACTGATCAGGCTAAAACCTCGTATCTAAGAGTTTTATAAGTCACCCCAGAGGCTGTTTTTTATTATCTAGCTAATTCTAAGACTAAGGGTAGGTAGTTTACTTTTGGGTGAAAAGACGAATAATTGATTATTTTTTCAACACTACTTCTGACCATTTTGATTAAATGTCATATTTAGGCACTGTTTAACATTGTAAATAAATTGTAAAATCTCCTTTTTCAACGAAAAGGACTAAGAAAAGTTGGGAAATTGTGGTACTATTGAAAAGAAAATAAAAACTTTTAATTGAAATATATTTTTATAAAACCAATTTTTTCTGAGATGTTGGCAGACATATTTAAAAAAAAATAATTGAGATCTAGGCATTTGATTGTTATGCTTTTTGATAGAAAGAGATGTTCCTTTTTTCTCAATATGCTTCTGTAACAGTGTATATTTATGTATTTATGCTCTTTGGTGGGATGTTTCTGCAACCATGTATATTATTTTGTTTCACATATCATAAGAGTTTTGATTGAACGCATCCGTTAATCCATTAGGAGTGGCAGTGTGTTCAGTGCACTGTACCATAAATGCTACTTCATCACTGCTAAACAACCAAACTCTGAAATGGCTCTCAACAAGCTGTAAACAAATTATTTGTATATAATTTCCAGAGGAAGAACACCGGGTTCATTTCTATTAATCTGTATGTTCACAAACTTGTTCTTATGCAGAATGTGTAACATTTATAATATGTTTTGAAATTAATTATAATATTAACAAAATATCATTGTAATGACTTGTGAGTTAACGCTGTAACGCTAAAGCCAGGAAACCTCGAATTCAAAAACTTAGAATACGTATCAATATAAACCTGAAGATACTCTTTTATCATTTGCGAGCTTGACTCGTCAGGCACATGAGCACATCTTACTACCCGTTCGGACTACACGCTTTTGTACTAGTTAATCTAAAGATTCTAGGGATGGGGAAGCTTATATTTATAGGAATTGTACCCACATTTGAATAGTGGGAGGGTGGAAAAAACATTTCGGAAATACCCCCTCAGTACACCCGACTGAGATTCGTGAACTAGGTCTCTCCGTCATAAGCAGTCTAGTCTACTGCGGGAGTAACGTCGTAGACCATGCGGCCAAAGAAGCGGATATTAGCATGTTTGTGTGGTGTTTCTAACTATCACTGATACCAATAACTTCACATTAGCTGCTTTGGTGGCAGCATGGTCTAAAGCGTCACTTTCTCAATTCACTAGACTGCTAATGGTGTGGAGATCGGGGTTCAATCCCAGTTGGGTGTACTGAGAGGTTTTTCCTAAATTGTTTTCCATTCTCCCTCCACGCATATGTTGATGCATTTCCTCAAAACTACCTTGCTCATCCCTAATATATTATTGTAATTAGTACATAAGCGTACAACCCGAAGAAGCAGTGAGACGCTGTGCTGACCAAAACTTCACTTGAGTTAATTAACATAGTAATAATAATAAAATATTGCCCGCGACAGTGAACACGTGGACAAAAGAGTTATTCTCATCTATTCTAGTTTTCCAATTGAAGCAAAGGCTCAGGTTCGAATTCCAACGGGTTGCATTGAAGGTGGTTTCCCACCTACTCTTCACGCGAGTGTGGGTACATTTCCTCTAAATTAAACCGCTCTCACCACAATAGTGTAAAATATTGGGGTGGCCTTAACGTGTAACAAGATATACAAGCCTGTGTAGTTAAAAACAATTATACACTCACTTAAGATAATAATAATAATATTTAGCACCGCGTCTTACTACCCGTTCGGGCTATACGCTTTAAGTACTAATTACGCTAATGGATTAGGAAATTGGGAAGGTTGAATTAGAGGAAGTGAACCCGCATTTGCGTGGAGGGAGAGTGGAAAACCATTTAGGAAAAACCACCCCCAGTTCACCCGACCGAGATTCGAACCTCGATCTCCCCGTCCTCAGCAGTCAGGCTCAACACGACAAGCGCGTTAGCCAACTACGCCACCGAGGCGGGTCTCACTTAAGAGCCCTGGTTAAACGGGATATTAAATACAAAGATTATACTTTAACCAGAAATAGATTTGAAGTGCAGCTTTCTACATTCTTTACTTATAAAAGAGAAATTAGATTCAATGAAATAGTTTTTCATTTAAAAAAAAATTCAATTTGGTAGTATTTCTTAAAAAAATAATTTTAAAACGGTTTCACTAGTCTCGATTCTGCCGTTTTCTAGAGAATGTTGACTTAAGTGATCTTTGGGTAAAGTTCTCCCCTCAAGATCCAATGTTGGTGGGTTCTAACCCAGCCGGGGTCGATGGAATTATCTTGCGCGCTACAAATCCGCAGCACGACTTCCTTCGGAGAGGAAGTAAAGCCGTCGGTCCCATGTCGATTGTGGCATGTAAAAGAACCCTGGAAGGTAAGTGAAAATACTTTTCCTTGCAAGATTGGTAGGCTATTTCGCTCTCGCTCATAGAAATTATCGTGTACTGATATATATAATATATATATATATATATACAATAGGTTCAGAAAGTGCACGTTGAATATCTTAGATAAATGAAAATAAAATATATTCTTGTGAATACTAAATACAAATATATCACGATGCGACGTCTACTTCGAGCTGCATTATCTATTTACCTAGCTCACGCTTTATCCGTGGAGTGACACAGGCTCTTAAATACGATACTTTTCACAAGAAAATAAAAATCACACCAGGACTTGTATTCCAAGTTGGGAAGACAAAAGGTAAAGTGCCAGAATAAAGAGCTTAACAACATCTCAACCACCTCATGAGTTCATTTCATTCAATGACAGCGCTCTTGAAAATAGTCACCCTCTCCTAGGCCCCTTTCCCAACACAAAAAAGAGCCCAAACATTGTCACTATTACGCCACCCTTAGGAATATTTTTTTTTGTGGAGAAAGGAAAAGGTGGGGAGAAGGGAAATTTCCCCTAAAATGTCACGATTCACGTGGGACCCATCATATGGGAAGGGTAATGTCCAAAAATGTCCAACCTGGGGGTTTCGCCTTCTTTTTTTCCAAGTTCCTTTTTTTTTGGTGGAGGGGGGAGGGGGGAGAGGAGGAAGGGAGAGAGATACCTACCTCGTTCTGTCATTGTCCTCTTGGGATGAGAGCCCCTCAACCCCCTGTTTTTCACGTAAAGGGGAAAATGTGTAATTAGGGGTTTGGGGAATACGAGTCCCAAATTACTCCATTACATTACCCCCTCCTCCCACCCTTTTCATCCCCTCCCTCTCAGCTACAGGGCTTGAGTCTACCTAGGTTTGTTACGTGGAGGAGACCTACATATATAGAATTAACGAGAAGGATCGAATACAGTAACTACGGGTACATTAGTACACCCGCAATCATAAAAAAGGGCTCGTAAATTAAATGCTTTCACCGGATGCATTCGACAGTTTGTTACTTTCTAATAAATAGGCTTACAAAATACCAATTATTGTGTTACAAATAAAAAGTTATTTTATAATTTTAAATAAGACTATATTTTATGTAATACAAACTTCCAAAAAGCAGATATTGGCACCCCGTCTCTTTACAGCCTAGTTTTCATAAAAAGCTTGTTATTTTGAAACTGGAAACTCATGTTACCACATTGGCGTGGATAAAAATTTTACAATTTTATTACTATTCTTAGTCCATTTAATTAACGATTGAAAGATAAACTTTGCATTAATCCATTAATAAGTATTATTGGAGGCTTTTTATACAGTTGCAATAAATCAAGTAAAACATATTTCTAAAATGCCAACTTTTAGTGACTCTCAATCAATGTTGGTAGTCGAAAGTGGGCCTTCTATAAAAACCAGGGTATATATGAGTGTGTGTGTAGTTGTGTGTAGGTGACTAATAATTATAAGCCCCTTTAATATTATCTTTGGAAACTAAGATGAAATTTTCTGTGGTTATCATGTTAAAGAGAAAGAAAACTATTACTATAGTCGGTAGTATATTATATATATATAAATAATAACTTTTTCTAATGGTTTAAGATGTCATCCTTGCAATATACATAAAAGATTTATTAAATACGCCTAAAGGGCACAGCCTTATGTTACCATAAGTATGTTTGCTATGTGTCGGCTTTTTTGGTTTTTTGTTTGGATTTCTATCGCCCTCAGTCACACAAACCTACAAACCTTAAAATACATATTATATTGATATAGTTATTTATACGAACATTATCAAAAAAGTTTGGGGTGTTCAATGTATTGTTTACTCATTGACTGTACATAATCCATGCAAACATTTGTGAAACACGGTTTGGTTTCCAAATCGGATAAAAGATGTAACTAGCAATTGAAATGCAGACAGTCTTGTGACAGATGTGATAGTGACGTGGTCATTAATGTGCTTCTCCTAGAACAAGGCCACAAGGCCAAATAAAAACCACTAAGTCTTAGCAGCCTTATATTTGACAGAACACTCGCATCACAATTATGTATCACACCAGTGGCTCTCAATCTGTGGCACGCGTAGCCCCAGAGGTACGCTAGCGACTTTCAGGGGTTACACAAGCTGCTCTCAAGGGAAAGATTGGCAAAATGACAAGAGAACCAAACGTGGCCTGGAATTTTCAAAGCAATTGAGGGAATTTCTCTCCTTTAATCAACTAACATCTAACCTGTCATTTGGGACAATTTTATCTTGGGGGTTCATTAGACTTTTAGTCATGATCAAAGGATACAATCCAAACAGAGTTTGAAAACCTCTGTACTATACGATTCTATATCGCCATACGCCCAGTATATTCTAAAATATATAGCATAGTATAATTTTAGAAGGATTTTTTTTTAGGAAATACAAACACAATTTTACTTTATTAATTAGTGTTATTTAATAGGTTATTAATAAAATTATTATATGGTTTTAAAAGTAGGCATATGTAAATTGAATATGCATGTGGCTTTATTTTATAGGTGCTTGGTTAGTATTTATATGTCTGGGATACGTCACTCGTAGCAAAATTTGTGGAAAGATTAGCTAGTACTAATGTACAGTTTCCCAGGGGACGCCCGAATGTACTAATCGTACTTCCTTTCCATGAAGGCCCTTTCTATGTCCCGATGAGATGAGGATATAGTAACAGGGAATATGAGGAAGTGGAACAAGAATATATCTTCAACCTAAGTTTAGCCTAACCAAACAAACTCTGGAAAAACATCCATGATACCAGCAGGGAATCGAAATCGGGACCCATAGGTTGGTAGCCCTAAGTGCTGACCACTGTACCATGGGCCCGGGTTTTATTAATGTTGATAATGCACATAAAGTGTGAGAGCTACAAATCACATGGGTGACCTGGCGGTCTAGGGGTAAGGTGTCAGACTTATATGCTGGCGGCCGGGGTTCGATCCTCGGTCCCGGCAAAGATTTATCTGATTACCAAACCCTTCCTTCACCTCTGACAAGATATCTTGTGAATGTGAGGAATGCCAGGCCTCCACCGTGGTTCGGATTCCACGTTAAACTGTAGGTCCTCCATTTCATCTCACAATCACCCTACCATTACACATTAGCGTAAGTGCGTATAACCCGAACGGGTAGTAAGACGCGGTGCTAATAATAATAATAATAATAATAATAATAATACAAATCACATGACTTGATATATGAATACGTGAAAGTAGATCTAGTAGCTTTTGTGTCAAATAAGGTATCTTTATGAAAATTGGATTATAGTAATAGTAGCCTTGACTGGTTGCACTATGGCAATATATTATAAGCTATGGGTCTAATAATGCTTCCAAAACCTTTTTAGAAATACACACTTTTGTAACCCACACATCTTAAATGGACATTTTCAATAACTTTTCACTACCGAGCCCAAACCGGGTTGCACCTCACAGTTTGGGAACCACTGAGCTGTACCATAGATTAACCAGACAATATAACCTGCTAGTGGGGTGTACCACATAGCCTATAAATAAAGAGTAACCTATGATTAATAAAAGTATTGTAATTTTATATTCATTAAATTAAGAAATCAACCAGACAGGACTACCTCATACAGGAAACGAGCATCAGGGGTCACGTGATCTATGATGCCTGGCTCATAATACACTGGATTGCCTGTTTCTGAGAGGTCAAGGTTCAAATACCAAGTGAGTGTGCTCCGTGTCTAACTACTAATCAAGACCTCCGCATTTCTTAAACTTATTTATTAGCGATGAGGAAAGTAGAATTTAGAATAAATGCATCCGAATTTGATTTAAATAATATTAAATTATATTTCCGTGGAGTTAGAGTGGAAAATCACTGAAAAAACTATACCCACCCGAGATTCAAACCCCCATTTTCCTGTCAGCGAAAAACCAGAACCAGGTGAGTTTGTTTTGTGCGCCACGTCTTATTATCCGTCCGGACCATTGGCAACGTTTTAAGCTAATGTGGATTAAGGTAGAATGAATAGGAAATGTACCCAAATTCGCGTGGAGATAGAGAGGTAGGCCATATCAAAAAATCATACACTCAGTAAACTCCACCGAGATATGAACTCGAACCTCCCCATCACCAGCAATCCAATCCAACACAAGAATGATGCCTTAGTCTACGTATACACCTTGTCTAGTGGCAGGTTACACTTTAAGAATGTATTTCAAACAAGGGTATGAAAATGATATATTTAAATTGGTACGTAATGAAACAAGGATTATTAATGGATTTGTACCAGGTAAGAATAATAAGGGTGATTTCAGAGGAAGTGCACTCGCATTATTGTGGAAAAAGATAGATTAAGATCAACATAGTGATAGCGCAATTCTTTTTAACAACCTCCAGGGTTTAAACTACGATTTCATCACTAACCCTGACTAAAATAATCTGATTATAACGCCATTGACCACACAACCACCAATGCAGGTTTGGGTATGGTACTCAACTGCTCTTAAAAGTGCTTATCTAGGGTTATATCATATTTATTGAAAGATATATGTTTTTCACTTAACTCACTAGGCTAATTAGCCTAGGAGCATGTGTGTAAAATCTTGTGAGAAGTTGAAAGAAAGGATCTAATTCATGAGTGTGTAAGGACCTGGGTAGATTAGTTTGTCTAGCAATCCTTGTCAAACCCCTGACATGGGAACATGTTTAATTCGCAGTCAAACATTCGTGAACAGAAGTCGTATCGTCACAAGCTAAGGAGATGAAGTCACTATTCGAGTCCATGCATATGTGTGTGTGTGTGTGTGTGAGAGAGAGAGAGAGCGAGAGAAGTTAAAGATGCACGTGCCATCAGTTAAGACAATTCTATCTCAATTATACCACACTTTACATTCACAATAAAGTGGAACACTCCTAGTTCACTTTGTATGAATTATTCAACGTTTGCTCATTATTACTCTTATTTCTGTTGAGAAATTCATCCATTTGATTTGATTTAAGGGACATGATTTAGGGCACGGGTCGCCAAACTCACTGAGATTTGGAGCTACTTTCAATTTGTCAAACTGTATCGCGAGCTACTCAGGTTAAAAATTTCCATTATCGCGTAGTGTCTGTTATTGTAACATTATATAGAGGGATTGCCATCACACCTTTGTTCCATCGGGGGTAGTTTCTGTGGCCTGGATTTGCAATTGTAGTGGAAATAATGTTCAAATGTCAGTACATTTGTACTAAGATTCACGTTTTATTACTACAAAACACAAATATATTCATTCTTTAAACAAAAATATCGTAAAAAATTTGTTGACGTGTTATGAGAAAAATAATATTAATTTTTATAAAAAATTCTTTTAAATTGTGGTGAATTTACTCCCATTCAATTTCATTAGTCAAATTGTTAACCTGTAAGCTTAGTTGTGTAATTGTCTTTTATGACCTTCAGTTGAGATTGATGACTTACAAATCTTGGTAAAGCAGAACTCTCCACTCCCCTCGGAGTGAAATACGAACCAGAACTTGATAATATTCTTTATAGAAAAGAGGCAAAATATCCTAAACTTGGGGCAACATTCTTCAACAATAAGTTTCTTTGGAAAGTGTGGCGTATTTTTATTTATTTATTTCTGAGCGAGCTACCGAAAATTCCACCGCGAGCTACCGGTGGCTCGCAATCGACATTTTGGTGACCCCTGATCTAGATTCATGGGAGGTGTCCAAGGGGGAAGAGGGGGTTAAGAGGTGAAAATTTCACCTCCCAAAATAATAAATAAAGTAGTATATCAATAATAGTAGATAACACCAAACCCTTCCTTCACCTCTGACAAGACATCTTGTGAATGTGGGGAATGCCAGGCCTCCACCGTGGTTCGGATTCCACGTTAAACTGTAGGTCCTCCATTTAATCTCACAATCACCCTACCATTACACATTAGCGTAAGTGCGTATAATCCGAGCGGGTAGTAAGACACGGTGCTAATAATAATAATAATAATAATAGTAGATAACAAGTAGAGTCAGAATTAAGTTAATATTAGAAAAGGTTCTAACCCTATATCTCTTGAACCCAAATCTTAAATTATCTTTTAAATTTCGAATCCAAATTCTAAACCGCGAATGTTTAAAAATGTATGGTTATAATTAAGGTGAAAATATTAAGAATTCAATTTAAAACATGTTGTTCAACACTTGGTGCTACTGAAAAATAATATTTTGTTTGTCATGTGTATTAGCTACATCGCATACAAAAATATAAAGCTTTTCATGTATATATTTATTAGGTATATACAAATTTAATTTTGTCCTTTTTTGGGATTTTGTTATTCTTCTAACTACATAAGTCCATAAAATTCCTTTTACTAATTGATTAAGATTGTTATTTTAAGTAAAGGTAGTGTAGTCAAGATACTATTTTGAGATTTTTATTAATATCGAATATTTAAAAAACAATAAGATTCAAGGAATTCTAGGAATTGAGGATTAGTTTATACCATTTCTAATTAATTCAAATTAATTAGCAATACAATAAATATCAAGTAGCTGAAGCTATTATTTGTGCTTTTAGTGAAGATTACTCCATCTAGATAGATGTAATATCCTGACAATTGAAAGTGGCATTAATAAGCCAACTACCGAGTCTAAGGGGGTTGCGTTATCTGATAGCTTGTGATATTTATAAAATAACACATTTGTAGCCGACAATTTCCGCACGTCCATCATAGATTCTGCCTTAAAATATGAGTGAAGAATGACCCTGGTCATGGGACGATTACTGGATATCTCTGTGAGAAGAGAGAGCATTGACACACTAAGCCAAAGGTCCCGGGTTCGATTCCCATGTCCAGGTGTCAATTTTCAGAATATGATATACAATAAGTGTTGTTAGTGAAGAAAATCTGGCAACAATGGTTTTCTGTGGAATATAGTCGATTTGTACTTTAAAAATAAATTCAGTTAAGAGTTTACACTCTGTTGTTTATTTAGCCTTTTGAAAATTTTTATTTTATTTTTCTTCCACAGATTTAAAGAAATATGATAACCAAACCAATAACTGCTTCAGTGGCCACATAGTCTAAGGCATCACTCTCGTGTTGGGCTAGATTGCTGATAACAGGGAGACCGGGGCTCAAATCCTGGTAGGGTGTACTGAGAGTTTTTTTACAAAATGGTTTCCCCCTCACACTCCAGCCAAATGTAGCTACACTTCCTCTAAATTGAACCTTCCTCATCTCTAACTCATTAGCATAGCTAGCACATATAATTATAACCTGAACAGTTGTGATGCGGTGATGAAAACATAAAAATAACCTCAATACTTTTATTTTCTATTAAAGATATCTCAATTTAGTTTTTAATAGTATGAATACTTTTGGAAATATTTATTAAAAGGGTAAAAATTGATAAAAAAAAGTGTATAAAGGATTAAGAGTTAGTGAGTAAAAAGGTTAAAAAAAAGTCGTTATAAGAGGGCAAAATGGGTAAAATGGCAAAGAAGTGTAAGTGAGGTATAAGAAGTTAACAAAATTCTAATATAATTTCATTTAGATTTGATTACAACCCTTTAACAACGAATTATTAATTTTGTGACACTCTGCTTTTATTTTTATTAGCACCAACACACAAGAGTTCAAAGTGTTGTGTGTAGAGAAGATATAATTTAATCTTCAAAGGAAACGTCAGTTTTTAAAACATGTTTAGATTATTTCTCTATTTTGACATAGTGTATTGGTCAACCTACTTTTGTATTTTGTATCGCAATCTAAACAAATGAAGGATTAATATATAAACATAACTTAGGATTTGGTCACTATTCCCTGCTGTTAATTTAAAATACTAAAAATAACAAAGCTACTTTATATATTCCCTGTGCGAGATTTGGGTACACCAGTTAGTTTATTATATAGCAGAGTATTGCCGTGGCTTCACTTAAGTACGGTATGTTCATATTTTTCATACAGTGAATCCTCTGAACTACTAGAAAAAAAATTTCAGACACATAAGAGGTGAGGAAATTTTGTATATGTCAACGATGCCAGACATTAACGATTACCTGTAATAAATAACCAAAATAAATTGTTTAAATATTTGCAATCCTTGCATCAAGATTTTCTTAATTAGGCCAAGGCCTAGTTTAAATTTACTATATAAGAAACAAAACTAAATGGATATAATTTATTCGCAAAACTATAAAACAACTAAAAACGTGCCTAAATTTAAGGCACAATTGCAAGCACACTGACAATGATTTTCTTTACGTGGAGGTATTGTTTTAATGAACGCAAAATAAATAGTTTAAATTTAGTATTTAATATACGAAAAAAATACATTTAATCAAAATCCAAAACCACGAAAAAATAAATGGTACGGAGATCCGCACGGACCTTCTCACTCCACTGTTTAAAAATGGAAATATTTACTCAAAGCTCGTAATATATGTGAATCGAAATAATATACACCAGCAAACCTGAGCAAAAATTGTGTTATATTTACGTAAAACATTTTTTACTCCTAGTTTTAGATATTGTTATTTCATTTTTAAAGAAACTCTAGATACCTTGTTTTCGCACGATCGGTAAAATAGTTTTGGTTCTACTACAAGGAACAAACAGACGGACAGACAGATGGGAGTGCAAAAATCACTTTGTCAGATTTGGGAGGGTCATTAAACTTCGAAATTCACTAAAATATTCAGTTCAATTCTTTTTGACGATCACAATACTTTCTATACCTGTAAGGTAGAGAGAAAGTAAAAATGAAAAGAAGATTAATTAAATAGGTAAATGAAGTCTTACATGGAGGCCTTGTTACAATAAACACTAATATAAATAGTTTGAATTTGCTTTACAAGAAACAAAAATAAACTAAATTGGAAGAGCGCTTGATAGTGATCGCCCTATCACACCAAACAAAATTGTCATTTTTGGCTTGGAGCCAAAATCTTACTAGAATATTATTCGCAGCACTAGCGCATTCAACAAAACCAACAACTTTAAACGGTGACCTGGCGGTCTAGGGGTAAGGTGTCAGACCTCTATGCTGGCGGCCGGGGTTCAATCCTCGGTCCCGGCAAAGATTTATCTGGTCACCAAACCCTTCCTTCACCTCTGACAAGACATCTTGTGAATGTGGGGAATGCCAGGCCTCCACCGTGGTTCGGATTCCACGTTAAACTGTAGGTCCTCAATTTCATCTCAGAATCACCCTACCATTACACATTAGCGTAAGTGCGTATAAGCCAAACGGGTAGTAAGACTTAGTGCTAATAATAATAATAAACAACTTTAAATGCTATACAAACCAAGAAACTCAATAAATTTTAGTTATTTATGCAGGTACGAAATTTCCAGAAGAGTCATGAACTCACCTTTCCCTTGTCAAATTAAGTTTAATGTTTTGTACACGGGTCAAACAACTGTGACGCATGTTTACTGCTTATTACTGTTTTTTTAAAATATATTTCGTTGCTCGCTGATGAGTTAGCGTGGTGGTATAAGACTTTGAACAAACAGAAATACAGACAACCTGATGTACAGACAGATGAAGAGTTTTAATATATGTATAGATAGAATTAAGTGCAAGGATAACAACTCCTCTTTCATCCGATCAAAGATAATCTTAGTGGGCACGAAATAAATCGCACCTACTCCACAACAGGTAATTGATAGAACGTAAGTAGGTCTCATTCAAACACAAGATGAAAGATTCCTTCATGAAATTATTTGTTAAATTTCCTTGACTCAAACATAAAAGAAGCTACAATTACGTGTAATAATGGCATTGTATTTTATAACAAAACGCTGGTATTCATCGCATCCCATAATTACTTTTCTTTAAAAACAAGTGTTTGTTAAAAGATGCATTGTTACAGGTCTTATCAAGTTTCTTCTAGATCTATCGACGCACGATAAGTTTCCATTATTCAGGAGAGACGTGGGCACAATTTTGCTTGCGCAAAGACTTGGATTGTCTTGGGTGCATTTTAAAGCACCCCGGGTTTTGAAGGATCTTGTTGTGTTCTTTTGTCATCATCTTTAGGGCACACAGGTGCCTTAGATTAACATTCACATTTAGCCTAATTAGAAAGGACGACCAAAATCAATACCCATAAGCCTGGCTGTACCATTTTGGTATCGTATTTTGGTTCACAGGTGCTTTATATTGACATTCACTTGTAGCCTCAAGGGTCAATCTACCAAGATCTCATCCCTAGAAACTTGGTTGTGAAATTTTGGTATATTCTTAAGAGTTCATAGGTGTCTTAGATTGACATTCACTGGTAGACTTAAGAATCTGGCCACCAATATAAGTATAAAAAAATAAGGAACCTGTAGGGCTGGCCTAACTCAGTCCATAAGAACAATTGTCTAGAGGGGTCTTCATGGCTTTCCCAAAGGCGGGTTTGGGGGAGTTCAACGAGATGTTCTCAGAGTAAATCTCAAGGAGGGAAATGTGGATAACTCCAAGAATATCTATGAAATACACACTAAGAAGATCTCAAAGGATGACTCAGGAGAGCGATCTCAAGAGTAATCCTCATGGGGATAAGTGGTGGTGTACTACTCTGAGAACGTGATGCCACCTGACTCACCATCTTGTACGGAGAATTGCTATTATAGATGTCTCAAATAGTGAATAGTAGATGATTTCAAAACATTGCCGTCTAAAGAAAGCTTGGTAGATCTACCTGGCCGACAATTTGGTCATATGAAGTTGCAAGCAACGTATCTTGAAGGAATACGTACTATTTATGGGACTAGGCATAAAGAATACTAGTAGAATCACTCAGGGTATCATAAACATACAACCGTATCCTGAGCCCGTTAAAACTTGCTCAAAACTCCTTGGAGAGGCAGTAGTCTCAAAATTAAGAATATAAATATACCTACCCATTTATCTTCTTCAAATAAATAGTAGGTATATTACTTCTAAAATTCTTTCTTATTCATCCCTACTCCATTAAAATAATTAAAATATACCAACCAGGTCATCACCTAGAATACAATTCCTTTATGAACTTGGCCACGTTATGAGGCTTTGTAAAAGTTAAAACGTCCCCCTTCTGGCAACGGACATACTTGTCTTGTCCACAGACAGTACGATAAGCGGTTCCCTAAAATTGGGACGCGACAGTACCCCCAAGTGCGTATTCCCGAGTGTAGTAAGGTCTGTGCCCCTGGTCGGTGATGTAGAGGGTGGTAGGGGGTGGACGTGTGGGCTGAGGGTTGGAGGAAGGGAGGAACCGCTCCTATGAATCCAAAATGAAACGAGATGAGATGCGACTGTGTGGTCCAGGCCACCGTGGTCACAGTTCCACGAGTTCTGCGGGAGTTTAGTTATGAGCCATTCTGCGAGGATGCCTCTATCTCTCTCACTTTTAGCTTACCTCTCTCTTTACCAGGATTCCAATATCTCACTCGCTCCTTCATCCATTACTGTAGATTCACAAGTTCACCGAAATACACGAGCAGAACAGAAATGTGGTCATGTGATGAATTATTACCCAATTACAAGATTTCGTTGCCATCCACTCGACCTACTCGGCACGAGTTGAAGTCATTTCAGCTAAGTCGGTTGTGCAGCACACCAATCTGCTTGTGAGTGCCAATCAACGTTGACAACCATGTGACTCCATTCAGTGTCCATGCGCATTGTAGCCCGAGACAGATTAAATGCCGTGTCGGGTGTGTTGAAGTGCTCCGGAACAACGTATTAGATAGGCTGAGCACGCGTCTGTGTGATCAATTATGTCACTAAATCAAAATATTTTAATAGCCTTAATGACTACAACTTAAAATATCAGTTTGCCCTCTAAAAACTAGTTTATGTTGACAATCAGTATTTTCTAGTTGACGTCGCTTAGCATATAGGGTCAACGCACATCTATATATTGTGTGAATTGGTATGCCTCTCAAGCAGGTTATGCTCTCAATATTTGGGGAGCGTGTTATTCAAACTTTAATGTGGACTCGGACGTCCATCAAAAAACATGAGCAGAAATGTATTCACGTAACAAGCTCTAGGCCAATCATAAGATGTCAGCACCATCCTCTTGTCTCACTCGGTTTCATTTGGAGTAGTTTCATCTTTGTTCTGTTTGGTGACCTTCTCTTGGGAGACCCAATAAAGTCTCAGAAACGTCTGGCCTGGCTAGTGGGCATGCGCTTTAAATCTGCTGCGTCGTCCGCTGCACTGTTATGAAGAGATTTTAAATAAGTCGTCACTGGGGAAGATGAAGTTATCTGATAAGATTTGAAAGATATATAAAAAAAGTATTTGATAGTTCATCTATATACAATGTTCTGATAGTGTAATTAACTAAATTGATTATTACTCATTCCATTTCTTTTTAAATAGATTAATAGATGTACAAATTGAATATGCTGCTTTGAAAGTAAATAATAATAGGATAACATTATAAAAATAAATATTTTTCAACACCTCAAGATAGAACATAATACCTATATTATAATCTTGAGGAGGGAGAGGGATACTATCACCCTATTGTCCCTCTATACAGGCAACAATGGTCACAAAGCACCCAACTAATAATCATTTACGCTAGAGTGTGACTACTGTATCACTCAAGAATATTCTGTTTTCTATTTTCGGCAAACTTGTGAAGCAAGCTTTACTCTTGAGTTCTATTCCACCCCTCACTTCTCCTAAATTCTTCATCTCACTTTGACTCCTTATTAGTCAATATAATTCTTCGGCACGGTGGTATCCTTCTCTCTTTTGATCTTTATTTAGCTTCATACCTTTTTTTAAATTTCCGTTTCTTTTTGCTGTGTAAGGGCGCATTTCAAAAATATGTTTTTCATGCTCTATTGTGTTCCCTATTCATATGATTGAAGGTTCTGTCTGACAGTTTGAGCTTGAAGAGTTAATGGTGGATTTTAACAAACATTTTGTTTATATTTTTCTACCCATATCGGTTAGCAAATATTCTAAAACGTCAACCTTATCTAGGAAGTAGTTTACTAAATAAGTACAAATCAATTAATATGATTTTGTTCAGTATTTTAATAAACCATTGGTTGGATACCAACCACCTATACCCAAATCTGATCTACATAGGGTGTATTTTAAATGGTGTCAAATATTATAGGATAGTATTCCCGTCGACCAAACAGAGAGCTGGGAGAAGAGTTATTTTAAAGTTCTCATTGTGTTGTGAAGGGGGAGAATCGTACGTTTTGATTCAAATTTAACATCCAAATCTCAAAATATATGAAAAGCTGACAGCCTTTACCGAGTAATTCTCTAACTAGAAAGTCGATTGAGGCCTCATTGCCAATACAAAGTTTTAAATACATTATAGCTCGGTAATCTGCAGAAATCGCTGCAATGATCTGCTGATACTATATGATACATTAAGATATATAGTCCAACTTTCATAGGAAGGCAGAAACGTTACTGGATATATTTTCACGAATTAATACGTCAATTCATGTGATATTCAACTGTCACTTATGCTGGATATCCTCAACACATATACAATAACACAAATAATATAGTAAAACGTTATCAATATTGACCACAAAGGTTTTTTAAATTTATTTTAGCTGTTCTTCCTATGAAAATTGAATTATACTTAAGCGTTGACAACTAAGCGAGCCACCAAAACCAATAACGATTCAAGTCAAGTAAAAATCCGTTATATTCGTAGTGGTATGAGCCGGTGGCGTCACAAGAAACACTTTGCGAGTCACTTAGGACATTAAAGACTGATATAATGAGGCTGATTTATTTTAGTTTGTCTTGTATTAAGTGTTTTTATTGTCACCTACTATAAGTACCCATTCGGATTACACGCCTATATACTATTTATAATAACAAGTTATACTATGGGCAAAAAGGTTTAATTTGGAAAAAATGTACTCACCTTTGCTTGGACAGAAAGGGAGAGAGTGGGAAACAAATTAGGATAAACATACTCAATACACTCAACCGGAATTTGAAGCCGGTTGTTTCCGTTATCAGCAGTCTATTCCATTGCGAGAGTGATGCCTTAGATCACAGGTTCTTAAAACATGGGTCACGACACACCAGGGGGTCGCAAATAATACTCTGTAGATCACAGCAAACATCGATACACGAGAGTAGATTAAATATTTACTATAGAACTATTGAAACTATAATAAACTAAAGCCTTTCATTATATAAGCCTGTATTTGTTCAATTTGATTGAAACAGTAAACGTCATCCAATATGATGACACAAATACAATTTTAACTATCGTACGTATAATTAACTAAGATAAATTAATGCAATAGTTATATTCACACATAATATTTGTCAATTATAAAAATGTAATTGATATTATTGGTTATAGTACATGCACTTATCATTCTTAGCAACAAATATGTTCAATATTTCTAATTATTATTTTATCCAAAAAAACTAAAAATTATGTAGGTCTACTAGAGTATAAAAAACTCAGCCGCTACTTCCCGGGGTTGCTATTAAATTTGGCTTATGAAAAGGTACAATAAATAAATAAAATTAAGAGCCTTCGCCTCTGAGACCATGCTGTTGACTATGTGAGTAGTTTTTTTCTAGCGCCACGTCTTACTACCCGTTTGGGTTAAACGCTTATGTACTAATTACGCTAATGGTTTTAGGGATTAGGAAGGTTATATTTATAGAAAATGTACCCGCCTTTTAGTGGAGAGAGAGCGGAAAACCGTTTAAGAAAGGACACCCCCCAGTACACCCGACAAAGACTCAAATCTCGATATCCAAGTCATTGGTAGTCTAGTGTACTGCAAGAGTAGCACGTTAGGCCATGCGGCCACTGAAGTGGGTCATTGAGTAGTTCTTCAACCAAAATTCAAGGAGGCGCGTCTGTATATCGGCTACTTTCAGTTCTCGGTAAGTTAACGGAACGCTCCAAGTGGTTTACCCATTCACTATAACTCACATCACACCAAATCATCGTTATAAATATTTATCAAAGACTGATTTAGGATACGAAAACAATCATTAGAGCTTTGTTGTGGATCATTGGCGAGTAAACTCAAATTATCTCGAAAGGGGCTCAACTGATAATCTAGGCTTGGATTGATTTCAACAGGCTTTGACTAAAATTAGTAAAGTAGACAATATAAGATACTCTTATACTCCTCAATTTGAATAAAATAGGTATAACTTATGTTATTTATTCAGCCTATGATATAATAATAATAGGAATAAAGTTTTTTTAGCTATTAATTATACAAAAAATAAAGTAATTATATGAATAAAATGAGAGTGAAATATATAAATACAATTTAATTAAAATAAAATAAACAATATCACAGTAAAACATATAAATAAAACGAGAGTAAAAAATATTAATACAGCGGGACCTGGACAATTCGAACTTGAAGGGACCAGGAAACAGTTCGAACTATCCGAAAATTTGAATTAAATAGGTTTCTTAAAGGGAATTGAAACAAAACACAGTTAGGTTTGCAACCAAGCCCGAAGACTTTATTTAACGTATTTGGACATAAGCTGTTCAAAATTTATATAAAACGCCTGAGATTTTAATCTGTTTTCCTTGGCTTGGACAGTGACCTTACGGTCCACACACACACACATACATGTACTACTATGTATGTACTAAACAAAACAAAAACAAAAACTAAACAACAAAATAAATTAAGCTTACACGTCACAAGAATATTGCTACGACTGAATCACTAAGAACTGTGCACGTAACCGCTCGAGAGGTTCAACCATGACTAAGGGAGTACATAACTGTACGTGTAAATGAAGACGTATATGTGTGCGGGGGAGGGGTAGGGGAGTGAAGAAGGGTACTGACCTCATTCCAACGTCGCCTCCCTTGTTTCCAAAAATATAAAAACACGGCGCCGTGACTAGAAGTAGGAAAACAACACTGCACAGTACATTACAACTTACAAAAGTTCTAACAAACCAAGACCAAATTCGAATCATCCACGATTTTTTAGCATTATTTTAATACAAAATTCATGGGACTGGATGAAAAATTCGAATTAAAGATGATTTCGAATTATGGAAGTTCGAATTAATCGGTTCCACTGCTCTCATTATATTTATATTAAATTAGTGAGATGATTAGATGACCATGGAAGGTATCCGAGTGAGTCTCATCTTCTAAATAATTAAGAGGAAAATTAACTTAATATACTAAAGAATGTTATCGTCCTGGCTGATATATATATATATATATATATTATTATGGCATTTTGGGGATTGGATACATTTACAACGAACATTAGCAGTTAAAAATGCATAAAAATTGTATTTCCAACAATTAAGTAAGTCTGGTAGCACGGTTAGTGTGCTTGATTCATACCTGGAGAAAAGGATCCTAATTATTTCCATGATTTAGGTACCTTCCTTGAACAAGGACCCCAGAGTATAGTAATACTGATAAAACGACACACCTTGAGCAAGGAAATACGTATGTCTTATTTTAAAGGAGCCGTCCTTAAATAATTATGCCAGCTTTTTTCCCATGATTTTCGATCCTCATCCCCCAACCCTACACGCAAGGAATAGTAAGCTCTTGGGATACGTCCCCCTCCCCCCTTCGGCCTTTCCTATATTATGTATTTTTTAACGATTTGGTAGATTATATTTTTTTATTCCTTTAATTATTTTTAGATATTAGGATTGGTAAGAAAGTGAGTGATACAACATTTTAAAATACTTTAAATGCATAATTTAATGAAATATAGAAACAATCTTATGAGTAAATTATTTATTTAGTGACAAAAAGAACGTTAGAATTGGTCTCACCACAAATATTGATAGTAAACACTAAGTAAGATGGATTCTGACCCCCTCTCCATCGTAAGAAAGCGTGAAAAAATACTGAATCCCCCCCCCAAAACCCTTACGTAATTTAAGTACGGGCCCTCACATGGTTTGCTGGTGACGGGGATGCTTGGGTTCAAATACTGACCGGGTATACTAAATTGGGTTTTCCTAAAAATCAATCTACCTCCACGCAAGTGCGGATATACCTTCCACATCTCTACCTCGTCAGTGTAGATATGTAGATAACTCGGATGGGTAGTAAGAAGCGAATCACATAAAAGTTTTAATACTTAATGATAATAACTCTCGAGTGAAAAACAAGTGTAAATACCATAATTAACCCTCACAACAATATGCCCCGTAAAGCGTCACTTGTATGTTGTGTTTCAGGGGTTAGTAAGCCTCCCTGTGTTAAGAGCAACTAGTAAGTGTTAGTAACATAAT